>JAOYSI010072313.1:0-21698 GCA_025775065.1 Hiodon alosoides
ATCATACAATGTGATTTTCTGGATTTTTGTTTTAGATTCCGTCTCTCACAGTTGAAGTGTCCCTATGATAAAAATTAGACCTCTACATGCTTTGTAAGTGGGAAAACCTGCAAAATCGGCAGTGTATCAAATATATGTAATATATACACTGTAATATATACTGCCATATTTATGTTGTTGCTGTGAAAGAACAAAGTCTATCATGCAATAGAAGCTATCCAATGCATTTTCACTACTCAATTTCTCAGCAATTAGACCCATTTGAGACGTGCCACAATGGTTTTTTTTTAGACAGCAGTGGTTTCCTTCGCTGTGTCCTTCCATGAACACCATTCTTGTTCAGTGTTTTCCTGATAGTGGACACATGACTACAGACTTTCATTGTTTGTGGATCTTTTGCTGTTACCCTTGGGTTCTTTCTCACTCCTTTCAGGATTGCCCTTTGTGCTCTTGGAGTGACCTTCGCAGGAAGCCCACTCCTAGGGAGAGTAGCTGCAGTTCTGTGAATTGATGAACACCCAGGTCTTTAGCAATGCTTTTGTAACCCATTCCAGCTTTGTGCATCTCTATAATGCGTCTTCTACGGTCCTGTGAAAATTGTTGGGATCGAGGCGGGCTTCACACAAACCAATCCTTCTGTAGAAGAACAGATCAGTAACCAGGCTTTGTGTGCCTTTATTTAAAGGGCAGGGCACCTGTGCAACCCACACCTCCAATCTTTGTCTCCTTAATTGAAACATCTGACTCCAATTAGCATTTGGAGAAGTGATTAACACAGAGGTTTAGTTACTTTTTCCAGCCTGCAATGTTATAGTCAGATTGTGTTGGTCTATTATTGTGACTTAGATGTGACTTACGAGTAATAAAGGTTTCACAAACTTTTTTTTTTTCGTCGGAAAAACTCCATACCAGCCCATCTCCAAGTTCTGTCCACAATCTGCGTAATAGCAGATAAGTCTCTCATATTCCATAACCCTCTCTCAGCCATGTCTTGGATGGCATGATCCATCTGAGTCCGAGATACATACACCTCCCCTCTACTGCGGGTGAACATCAAAATGCAATGTTTCCCAAATGTAATCAGTGCAATCAACTGCACTTATGTTGCTATAAGGGCGCCAAACTGAGAATTAATTAATTGATGGTAACCATAAACATTTTCATTCCATTAATGTGCAACTCATTTGTGATACACAAATGGTGCTGACAAATGTGGTTCTCCGATGACCTGAATCGAGCCACAATTCCTTTATATTAATACACAGCAGTGTGGGGAACAGGATTCGATTGTATGCATTGCTCCAATGTTTCTTTGACAGGTGACAATGGTTATCCCCTTAAAACGTGGCTGCCCACACATGGATGCACAGGAATGAACATATAACTATAGACACAGTCATGCATACTCTGCCATTGAGTGCACAATTGGAATGCTTAAAGGGAGATATGCCTGAATTCACCTGGGTGGGAGGTTTCTATCCAAGCTGGAGAAGGTGTGCAGGATAATTCTTCCATGTGGCGTGTTTCCCAACATGGCAATGCTAAACAACCTCTCATTTGACCCCAACAAGCTTAGGCCTGACAATTACCATGAAGTTCCAGAAGCGAATTCCAGATTAACGTGAAACAGGCGCCTTTACTCACACGTTAAAATCGATACTTTAAAAATCCGGATAAATTAAACTCGCATTGGAAAACAAACAAGCACTGCCACCCCTAGTCTATGACCCAACATTTGTTATATAATCTCCTACGTATTCCTCATGATATACACAGCAGGAATACTCTTGAATGACATATTAAACAGGAGTTATGGATGAAATTACTATTATTACTGGCACACGCCAGAGCTCCTTCAATATGCGGTTCATGTCGGTCAGCAAAAGGCGCAGCTCTCTTAATTCACTCGCCACATTGTCTTTTGATGTCAACCTTTATGTTTTTTTGTTTGTTTTTTCTGGAAGGCTTTTGACCTTCTCACCAGCTGATGTGACCGGCTGCCATGTAATATTCATTTGTTCGTCGGTCACACCACATCCTCGAAAAAGGATGTTTTTATGCCACTCTACCTCTAACACAAGCCCTTCAACTTCACACCCGCTAAATTTGCATGTCTTTGTTCTTGTCATTGTTGTCATTCCGATGCCAGCAACTTTACCCATAGTTTTAAGCCGTTGATAATTGCCATTTATGGCTAATTGGAGGCATTAACCGCCCGTACATTTTTAGGATGAATTTTGATTTATGATTGGAAACATGAATACATGTAGTGTACGCCATGTTTATAAATCGTTGCGTACACAGATTTTAATTTTTCTCACCTCATGTGGCATCTATGTTGGACTGGTCATTCTCATCATCAATAATATATCCCTATATTAACCAAACAAAAATTTGACATTTTAATTGACATTTCCTGAAAAAAAAATTATTTCATGTTACATAAATGTATGTAAACATAAAATGAACAACATACATCTCCTTCACTTTCAGTAGTATATACTTCATTTAAATCCACTGATCTTGGGGTCTCTCAACAAATATTGGTGGTAAGTTTAACAACGTTATGTTGTTTTCTATCACAGCACTTATAGAACTCATATAGTTTCCTCTGTGTCATCTTCCAAGAACACTTTGTTACTATTCCATCTAGAATGCGGAATAATTAACCTCTGAAATTTAGATTACCGTAACCGAGAATACTTAAAAAGTATATTTTAAAACTTGTAAGGTAAGCGTATGTATTAACATGAGAGTGACACAAATAATAGCCACTACTAACAAATCAAGTTTCCCTACAGGCTCCTGCCGCGCCTTCGAGTAGCTCACACAACCTTCAGTCTCATGCTAGTTGAATGTCTACAATGGTTACTCTAGGAATTCCTACTCGGCAGAGAGTAACTTTATTAACTAACTATCAAAATGAACCCTTTCATCCCAAATTGGCGCTGGTTGACTTTTTCACTGATAATAGTAGAGTCTGTGTCCATTATGGCATTGCAAGGTGCTATGTTCAGGGTACAAGGTATGTAAAGCTCCACCCCACATCAAGGCACCCTACTCATTCTGTCTGCTACTCAGAGTGTGGTGGCAGAGGTTTCTGGTAAATAGGTCCCTCACTGGACCAATCCACCAGCATTTCTTTGCCGACGACTGCTTCAAAATTATTAACATATTTTGTTGTATTAAAATGAATACATTTTCTTGCTAATAACTGACCATTACCTAATGTTATCTGCTATTTACCTTACAACTTAAAAGAGCTAGATGTATCCATGTGTATGTGCAGGGCAATAGTTGCTCTTATGAGACACCATTGATTGTGGATGCACTAGAGCTTATTTTAGGCATCAGTCACATTTAGTAATTTTATTATTATATCTGGGTAAAATATAAGGGTAAATTCTTAAGAGAGTAGCTAAAGATGATCAATGTTTAAGTGAAATAAACACAAACCGCCTGGTAAAACTGTAAAGAATTTATTAACAGGTTGGGCTTACAAACAACACAGAGGACAACGCATGGGCAAGACGATGGACAAAGGAGTTTAAGGCAGATGAAGACAAAATGGCGAAGGGGTAGTTCAGCTGTAGTAGAAGATGTTGCTAAAACAAAGGATGACCTGAGAATCTATAAGAGTCTATGAGTAGATAGGAACGGCTATATCGCGCATGAAAGAGGGGTTTAGGTGAACTGCAAAAACGTTCAGTGACGTGTTCGTGACCGTTTCTTTCCCACCACAAATATGCACTCACACTAACATAGGAGGTACAAAGCTACAAAGCGCATAGATTCTACTTAAATGTGGTTTGTTTGGACTGTGCATGGTCCTTACATCTTGGTCTTAGGATGCGTCTAAGCCAGCAGTCTCGAAAGCACAAACAGTCTAACAGTTTTTAAACAGTTCGTCAACTGGCTGATAGCATAAGGGCTTAGGCTGGGTTTTAAACATCTGGGCAGTTCACAAGATTAACAAAATAAAACATAAAAGCACAGTACTAAGCTGAGTTATTACAGAAGGGTACGAATCAATGCATGAAAATAGAAAAAAAAAACTGAACAAAATGAAGAGAGGTTTTGGGTACCTACTACTCTACGTGGCCAATAACAGTCCTTGGGGAGACACAACAGGGTTTGTGTCTAAAGCTGTCTAGAGAGTTTTTTATGTTGCTATATGTTTATCTTTTTATTAGAGCGGAGCAGGGAAATAAACAACTAATCGCCCAGAAAATATCTACAGCAGAATATTGTAATTGTTAGATGATTATCCGCCCAACCCCAGCAGTATAAGTGATTACTCCCAATAGTTGCACCCGGACTTTTTTATTAGGTAGCACCGACTTAATTCAAACAGCTCTTTTAAAGAGTCTTTCATTGTTGGTACCTGAGTGTGATTATCATTAGTGAAACCACTCAGGTGCGCAACAAGATCTCATTAGCGGGCGTGGTCCTCCCTCTCAATTCTGCTATCCATCACACCTTCTTCCGGGTTTAAGGGCGTGGCCGCCAGCTACATACCACACACTGATAATAGCTCTGATGAAGAGGATGTGCATGCATAATATGTTTAGAGTTTGAATATTCGATTTTTCCCAGGCTCTTGCTCAGGGCTGAGGAAGTGCTGTAGTTACATCTGTCCTCTCTCTGTCCTGTGTTTCTTTTTTTTTTTTTTCTTTCAACAGAATGTGTGTGACAGCATCCCAGAAGCAACACCAGAGCACCTTTCTATTGTGTTTGTTTAGTTTCTAGCTTCTGCTGGTTGTTGGTGGTGCGGCCATGTTTTTGGGTTTCCTTTTCAATAAAGATTTTCTGTCAGACCACCACACCTTTGTTTTAAATGACCTGTTTATTGTATACCTGTAACCTGACTTGTGGCGTACTTCCTTTTAAGTTTAGTGGAAACGTAACATATTAAATTTAAGGGGATTTCATATCCCCTTTTAACCACCATCTAATCTACATGGAAAATGACTGGAAAATAATATCCACTGGGTATGCTCCCATACACATTTTGATAGACCAAGATATCCACTCTGCATGATTTAGTCAGTGGTCAATTGCTTAGTTCTATGTGTGATACCATAAATGTGTTATGTAACCTGTGTATCTTCTATGCTTTTAAAATTTATGTTGTAAATATAGGAAGAGGACAGGAGAAGTGAACTGTCTGAAGACATATCAAGTGTCCTACAAAGGTGCCTTTTATAAATACTGTGGCTAGCATGCCTGTTCCCACGGTGGACATTGAATACGCTTTCAGTAGTTTTGACACTTTTCGTAGTAATAATGTTGAAATGTTTAGGTTTTACAGCTAGAGTATAGCCCTGTGCAATAAATACCTCTAAGGTTGTTTGACCAATATTACCAGATACTGATCGTTAGCTTCTCTATACTTGTCAGGCCTGTACTGAAGTCAAGGTTCTAAATTGTTTCCTATGACAGACTGGTGTGTGCAACAAATATGAGGACCAGTTTGAAGTGGAAATGTTAGACTGGATTAAGGGCCCTACAGGTTCTATAGAACCTTAATGAAACTTAATGTTGAAGTTTCATGAAAATATTAAAATAAGGTTTTTGCTGACAAAGTCTTATGTCACACATTTCTTACTAGCTTGGATATTCCAGAACACCTTTATTTGCTTCTATACAGTACATATTTAATCTGCATCTGGCCTATTCATAGACTACAGACCCATGAAAAACTGAAAAATAGCTTGTATTTTTTGGAATTTGGATTAATTTTAAAACTGCGGTAATCATAGTAATGGGGACAGATGCTAAGGTAAGACCGTAGGAAAAGGTATAAGGACTACAGCGGTAATACACACGATTTATTTTCATTGTATTTATGCAATCTAGTTGTACACGAAATCTGTGTTAATAAGACCTATCTCGCTATTGGCCAGGGTTAGTACATGGAGATGGGTCAGGCAGCAGCCTGCAGCTAGTGGAGTTTTCTTTATACACAGAAAAGTATGTAGACTAATGTCGTTACCTTTTCATGGCTCTCCTTTTTGCCCGTCCATGGCACTGATGGATTGTTAATTGGTCGGTTTGTATAAATGGAGGAAGTTTGAAAAGAGTCTTTGCTAGATGGGGGCATAGGATAGTCCTTGGTCCACACTCACACTGTTCTTATAATTGTGTAACAACCCCTGCTCCTGCTTGCGGAGTGGCTTATTAGTTTGGTGATATTCCCATAAAGAAGCCACTATACTCAAGTCAAAAGACTCAATGTAATTCTGGAAAGCTTAAAACTCTGCTGTGACAAATAATTAAAGAGTTTTGAAAATGGAGATAAGATCAAACAAAAGATGCAGAGACCAAATTTGCTATGTAATTGAGGCCTAGTTAAAATGTTAAAACACCCCTAAAATGCAACACAACAAGTGGATTAAAATTTTAAATTAACTGCTCTATTTGACAGCATTAAAGGTTACGTTCATGGAAGCTTTAAGATAAACAAATTGACAAATATCCCTGTCCGTTGAGTGACTTATAGTGTGAATTAAAGGTGAATAAATGGCAGGTGAAAATGACCCTATGGAATTAATTGCTGAGGCAGAAGAGAAACTAAAATTACTCTCGGCAATCCATAGAGACTGACTTGATGTATGCATACGCAAAATGAATTAAAATAAATGCCTTGCTTGTTGATGAAGGAAATATTCTGTAAATGAAAAGTCATGAATAGATGTTGAGAATGAAAGTCTTGAAACATTTGCTCTTGTTCTAAATGAATTTATGAGTGTACATGAAAGTGTGTAAAGGCTGTTGATGGGGAGGATAAAGAAAGAAAGAACTGGTATGAACCAAGAATTTTAAATCTTGGGGGTAAACATGGAAAATTGCTCTAATTGACCAACAAACACGTAGTTTGGACCACAGGAAACAGAGGCAAACTATACTAGCCCACAAAGCGATATTAAAGGACAATAAAGCATGTATTGGAACAAGAGAAAGCTAAGCTTTAAGCAAAGATGAAATGGAAACGGACATAGCAGCATCCACCACAAGAGTAAAAGTTCTGGAGATTTTTGACGCTGCTTCAAAATCCCATGCCTGTTCATAAACCCAATGAGATGGCATAAACTCTTATAATGAACAACACCAGCCTATAGTCTGAATGATTCCTTTACCTGTTGAGTTTGTTAAGCTATCTGCCGTTCCAAAGGGTTTTACACCAACAAAAGAAGCCATAAAGGGGGCCTATTCAGGAACCAGTCATAAGGCAACTTCCTAAGCTAACCCCAGCCAGACCCATCAAGGGGATACAGCCATACAAACCATGATAACAAAACTACTGTCATGCAAAGTCAGATTTTGCAGAACATTTCATACTGCAGCATAAACATGCACAAGTGGTACAGAAGACAATAAGTAGCCAGGATAGGCTATACTACCTTGAACAAATAAGATGACAGAATGCCTCCATGGGTATGCACTCTGTCCTAGAGGTGGTTTTAATACTATACAAGATCTGCAGAACATGGAAGAGCTTGATCTGGGAGTGCCCTGTGGCAGTCTGGGAAGTTTCAAGATGATCTGTGCAGGGGTTGAATTAAAGTGTAATTTCAAAGCAGAACAATTGGCTGAGATAAATCACTGAATTAGAAGAGACGTAATTATAAACTTGATATAGAAACTTGATTTTGTAGTTTTACAAAATCAAAATAACTTTCAGGTTTTTTGTGCTTTTTAATGATTGGTGTTAAACATCTAATCTAAAAAGTGTCTGATAAAGAAATATTCTAAAAGTATTCAGAGTCAGTTCCTTATTTTAAGTGAAGTAACATATTGCGTTACTGATTACATTCAGAAACATGTATCAAGTATTCAGGCACTGATTAAATTTTGGCATCAACATTTTATTAGATTGTGTACCCAATGTAACAACCCCCTGGGTGTAGTGCAAGTCATTCCTCGCAGGATCGGCAACACCTGTTTTTAAAAGAAATTCTGTTTCTTTATTGGTAGAGATACTGGGGACTTAGCTTTTTTAAAGGGAGTTTCAGGAGGATGTCCCAGGTGATCTCCCAGCTGGTAGAGAGGAGCAGGACTTCGACGATGCTCAGCATGACCATTCTGGCATCCGGTAGTCTGTGGCAGACGTACACTGCGCTTATTACAGTTATCCACTGTCCAAGGGTTCGCTGGAATATAGGTACAGATTGGTTTGGAAGCCTAGAGCACACTGAAAGGGGGTGAGTCCTGTAGACAAGCTGAGGAGAGAGTTCTGGGCATACCCAGGGCAGATGTCCTTGGTCCAAACTGTAATAAGTGCAGAGGAACCTGCTAATCTCCTGATTGAGTCGTTCCAGTTGACCGCTGGACAGCGGGTGATAACTGACAGAGAACTGCCATTTGACGACCTTCACACGATGTGAACTGCGGACCCCGATCAGACACAATGTCTACTGATAGGCTACAGTTCCTGAAGACATGCTGAGAGTGCATTTCAGCCGTCTCGATGGTCGAGGAAAGACCCTTGAGCGGAACCAGATGACAGGTTTGTTAAAGAGATGTACTGCAACCAGGATGGAGATAAATCCCTGGGAGCTGGGCAGATCTCTGACAAGTCTATTGCAATGTGAGACTAAGGACGTCTGGGAAAAGGAAGGGGCTCCTGGAGACCAGCAGGGAGATAAGTAGAATTAACTTGAGCACACGGGGGGCAAGCTCAGACATATCCTCTCCTAATGACGGCCACCAGAACTGGTTTCTCACCAGGGCTAGAGTACGATGAATTCTTGGATGGCTGGAGCTAGGAGTGGTGTGTCCTTACTATCTGGTCTATATGTGAGTGTGAACTGAGACCGAGTGAAAAACAATGCAGAATTACAAAATTACAGATGAACCTCCAAAAAAAGTTGGGGAAACCCAGGAATCTTTGGAGTTCCTTGACTGTTTGGGGGCGTAGCCACTCACTGACTACTCTGACCTTGGATGCGGCTATTTGTATTCCATCCAGCCAAAGAGAATGACCTCTGAGCCGGGATAGTCCACCACCATTTGGGAAATGGTTTCTATGTGGAATAGTTACACCTTCAAGAAAATGGGGACTGTCTTTTGGGTAACCCTCCCTGACCCAATGGGTTGTCCGTTTATGGCATTCATTTGTATGGGATTAGTGATATGCTGAGTTGGGTAACTAAGGTCTGGTCTATGAAATTTCCAGCCGATCCGGAATCTATGAGAGCGGAGGTGCAATATTCAAACGAACATAAAACGAGAGTTATAGGGAAGTGTAGAGCTTTGTTAGATTTGTTAGGCCATTGCAACATAGTAACGTACTACGTACTGGGCCTCTGGGACGAACAGGGCAGGCAGCTCTCATATGACCAGGCCACAATAGAGACACAGGTATAGTTCAATTAGCCATCTCTCTTCTGGTGTTAAGCCAGTACAGCCAATATGCATTAGTTCAGTCTACGCCGATATGTCCGCAAGATCTGGTGGACAAAAGTCAGACCCCATTCTAAGGTACTGGGGATCAGGAACTTTCCTACTATGTTGGCGGAGATGCGATGGTCCAATTGGATGAACAGTTGGATCAACTGTTCAAGGCCCAATGAATCATCCTTACAGACTAACTCCATCTGTACTCCCTCATTCAGCCCCTTGGAGGGTGTGCTCATTCCATCTTCTTGCTGCAGCTAGCATGCGGAAGGTAAGAGCGTACCCCATCACTCGTTTACTTCCCTGTCGCAGGACGAGTAGTTGCTCCCCCGCATCCTTTCCCCCAGGAGGATTGACAAATACCTCATGGAAGTGGTGGAGAAACCGGTCCAAGGAGTGAGTAACTTCATCTTGGGTTTTCCATATCGCCAACGGATTCTGTAAATCTCTGCCCGTGAGTAGCTTGAGATTGCGACAGGTGTTCCTTCTGAGTATGGATTGATTTTCTAACACTTGGTTTCTTTTTTTTCCAATGAGAGGTGTGGCATGCAGCCGGCAGTCACACCCTCAAGCCAGGAGAGAGAATTGAAGGACAGCAACACGGAAAGGGAGGGCCACGCCCTCGGTAAATTTTATACCTACATTCCCTTATTGAAACTGTAAAAGCAGTAGAACAGAAAAAAATTAAGCATTCATAATAGCAAAACGATTCTGGAACAATCTTAACAAAAAACATGTCTTTAATACTTAAACTTATTCATTTAAAAAATATATATATGTGCTATTATGCCAATTTCAATACTATATTATAAAAAACTATGCCTTAAAAAAACCCCAAAAACTCTTTAACTAACATGCACATGTCCAGCATGCTATGCTAAAAACACTCACATGTTAAATTTAATGATGTGATGAACAATATATATATAATATTAACTATTCGGTAAGGAAATCACAAACGTATTATACAAAGACATACAGGAAGGTCCATAAATATTTGGACATTGACAAAGTTATTATTTTAGCTGTTTACCATGGTATAGTGGAGTTGAAATAATTAAATAATGAACATATACTCTAAGTGCTTTAATTTGAGGATATTTACATCCAAATTGGGTGAACGGTGTATGAATTCCAGCACTTTTTATATGTGGTCCATCCCTTTTTAAGGGGCCAAAAGTAATTGGACAAACTAACAAAATCATGAATTTAACTTGTGAGTTACAATACTTGCAAATTCTTTGCAGTCAATGACTGCCTGAAGTCTGGAACCCATAGACATCACCAGATGCTGGGTTTCTTCCCGGGTCTGATTTAATACCAGATGGTGATGAGCCCCCGTACTTTTAATTCCACACTTTTCTTTAATCGAAACAATAGAGAATGAGTTCAGCAGTAATTAATTAAACATTAATATGACATATTTTTCACGCTCTGCGTTATGATGTTTGCAATACCTGTAACTACTCTGATCTTCTGACGAAGATTTAGAAAACCAGAACCAAAAGCAGAGGGGCTGTTGGAGATTATCTCCATTGAAGTACCATCATGCTTAGCTGATTGAAAATATGACCCTAGTGGTGCATCCATTATCTCTTGGAATACACAGAATCCGGAACAAACATCCATTGTCGCAGAAAAATAAACTATAGTAATAACAAAAAGACAGGACACTAGAGATAGGTCCCTTTCAAATACAAAGTATGAGCCATCGCAAATGGGTTATTCTCCTTTTGGAACAGCATGATTCTGAGCAGACTGCCAAGTTACGTGAGAGTGCAGACTCATGGGAATCAACTTTATGATGTGAGTCTGAAATGACATTAAGTCAGTTTTTGTACTTCTGAGCCATTGTAGCACTGCAGCAACCCTGAAGTGTATTGGTTAACATTTCTAATTTAAGGAATTTAGTTAGAGTAGATGATCTATTGTTCCCTTTCAAATATTAAATATTAACCATTCTGACTATGCACAGTGTGTTGAAGAGTCATTCTCTTTCGGATAGAAAAGGTGGGCGAGAGTAGGCCTATGCTATAGGACACGTAGTGGGATCCTCATCTCAGTAGGAGCCATGCACCACTGTTGGAACACACCCAACTTGTAGCCATACTGGGAATGGGTGGAGGTCGCTCTACCATTCTGCAGGGTGTAATCACCCTCTAGGAAAGCCCCAGGCAGCTTAACCGGCGCTATTCAGGAGCCAAACACCCTACATATCTTTTTATGGAAAGATTATCCAAAGGGAGAGGGCGTAAATCCGCTAAGCCAAAAGGTTCAACTCACATCAGACGCACTGGGCCCTAATCTTCTCAAGATTTGAGTTCTCCCTCACCTACCAGGATCCATGAACACCATGGCTGATGCCTTAGCCAGTAAATACGCACTCATTGTTCCAGCTCCCAGAGAACCCATCCTGTCACCCACCGGCATAATGGCTTCCATTAGATGGAAAATCCTTGAATAGATCTGCATGTTGCAAATCACGGGTGGATTTATTTTCAATAAATTTATTTTCAGGACCTACATGCCTTCTTCCATGCACCCACACCTTTTCCAGTGGCAGCTGCCCCCACATTTCAGGATACCCCCACCTTCCATGTTTCCCTCCTGAAGCTAGTAGTTTTCAATTCCATTCAGCCTGTCAATCCAGTTGTGAGTCCTGTAGATGCTCTTCCGCCTCCCTTGGACCTGGAGGACTTCCAGCTTATGTTCTTTGATCCCTGCTCAGTTTCCATAGTAGTAGAGGCCTTCTCTCTTCTTACCTTGTTTGACTGGGAAGGGTACAGCCTGGAGGAGCACTCTTGTGCGCCCTCTTCGACATCATGGATCCTGTATTCATCAAGGACTTCCCCGGTACAGGGTCCATCCTCATGGACGACCTCGTCAATGTGGGGCCATGGTATCGGGTGATGCTCGTGGGGAAGGGGATGCTATCATGTTGTGCCACGTGTCCGTCTCGCAAACATGTGCAGGAGAGGTTTAGGCACACCCACCAGCACCGGCTGAGGATTGCGGCAATTACGATCGAAATTGAACAGCAAGCCATCCCTCATTAGGTGCTGGAAGTCGGGAGAGGAACTGACGGGAGAACAGTGTCAAGGGAGGAAAGTTTATTTTAATTATTATTCATGAGCCAAGTACGCATGGTGTGCTACAGTGGTGCCGAAACCCGGTAATAATCTGGCTGCACTTCCTCCCATCATGGAGCCTTTCCACCTTTCACAATTGGTGCAGCAGCTGACCCTGATGCAAGAGCAGCAGCACCAAGCCCTGCAGTAATTTTACAGCCTCCAGCAAGAGAATCTGCAGAAGGTGCATGCAGACCGTGTAGCTGACAGGGCTGCCCTGACCACGCTTCTGCAGCAGTTTGGGACCCTTCACCTCAGCCAGGGGGCCAGCCCACATCTCTCTATCAAAATCATCAAGATGGGATCCGATGTAGACCCGGAAACCTTCCTGGGCATGTTTGAGCGAACCAACTGTCAGTGGCCACGGCAAGAGTGGGCTCTGTGCCTGGGTGCGCTGTTGTCTGGGGAGGCGCTGCAACTACCCAGGAAGTCCCCACTGAGCTGGCCGCTGACTATGACGCAGTTCGCCAAGTAGTCATGATTTGGATCTAGACCCCAGAGAGCCACCGGAAGCGGTTCTGTTCCCTTTCATTGGCAAACCCTCGGCCTTGGCGCAGGGTTGTGGGCTGTCCACCAGATGAAGGACACCAACTCTCAGATCACCCGGTGGTATCTTACCCTGCAGCCAGTACCAGGTCCAGTACCGATTGAGTCTGTTTGTATATTACCTGCCTTTGTCCTGCACTCTCTACTAGTTCATTCTACACTATCTCGCTAGTTCGTTCCCGCAATATAGATAACTCTTGGTTTTGCTGCTTGTTGTCTCCGACCCAGCTCCGTTCTTGGATTCTCCGCCTACCTGCCCGTTCGTGACTCTGTCCTGCCTGCCCGATCCTGTGTTGCCGACCCTGCTTCGTTTTCGGATTTTCCCCCTGCCTGCTCGTTCGTCCTTCTGCTTTGTTTTGTTCCCACCGTTGCCACCTCTCTGTATCGCTGCCTGTTCATCAGTTCATTAAATCGCTTTGCCACCTGATTATTCTGTCTCAGGATCTGCTTAGGAATCCCTCGTTCAACCCTGACAATTCCTTTATTTAGACTGAACGTAAACCACTGCCAAGCAATGTCTCAATAACCTATAAACGTTTTATAATAAACAAACACATAGCAGAGAGATGGTACTTAAGAAAACTGAAAAAACCTGGACCCATGACTAGCTATGGGCCTACAGTGATGAATTGTACAGTCCCAGCACAAACTGAAACTGAGGGAGGATGCACCTGAGAGAACTGAACATGAGTGAACGGAACATGAACTGCCTACCTTTATCCTAATTCGAACTAAATAGGCCTATTCCCGCACGATGATTTGGCAGCAAAAAATTTAAACCATATTAATGCGACAGGTGTGTCTGACTTCTGGTAAAAACGAGGAAGACATGAAGACAAGGCCACCCGAAGCGTGTTAAGCCTATTTCTGTATTTGGTCTTTGTGGCTATCAGATGAGAAAAAGCGGTCTCGCACAGATACGTGGAATGGAAAGGCAACATTGTTTTCACTGCCATCTCACAAAGCCGGGGATATTCTTCAGAGCATGACAGCCAGAATTCGGAAAGTGAATGTCGGCCGAATCGCGACTGTAGACCAGCATCGCATGAGAGTTCCAATAGTTTATCACCACTGGCAGATCACTCATCTCTGGTTTGACGAACGGATCTAGAACCCACTGCTTTTGCGAAAGATGGGATTTTGAGGGGAAGTATGACTCGAAATGACCCAGTGTTTCGGTAAGGTGACCGAAATGACCCAGTGTTTCGGTAAACTAAAACTTCTGACACACACCCTCATCAGCAAGAGATGACAGACAGCTGAACATGTCGTAGACACCCCTATTAACTCTGTCAGTCTAGACCAAGAGCTTCTTTTTGAAGGCAATGATTTTATCATTGGCCAGGAAGATGTTACATTTTCTGCCCTAGATCGACAGGCTCAGTGTGTTAAAATGGCCCAGAATGTCCGAGAAGTACGCAAATTTTATGACCCAGGACTGATCCCGCAGATGTTCGCAGAAACTCATACACTCTGCTCACCACCTTACCCCGTGACAGCCAATTGACGTCAGAGTGCAAGAGCAGAGGAGCATGATCAGCACCCATCTCCTCACACAGAGCTGCGAATAAATGGGAATTAGATGCATTAGCTTTAATGAAGTTTACGATCCGAACCACTTGATTAAGAACCTCATACAGTTCTGTGGACAGACGTTTAGAGGCAAGCCCCTCTCGATGGATAACGCAGTGCGTTGCCTGAACTGATGGAGATACAGCTTTTTTCCGAGCTACAACCCTGGTGTGCCTTCCAGTCATTGCTGCTGCCCCACTGTACAGACCCCAACAAAGCGTTCCCACAGCAACCTATGCCCTGTGATATATTAGTTCAGCTCACAAAATATCTCCCCAGCAGTTGTGTTTAATGGCAGCTCTTTGCAGCACAAGAAATCCTCATGAAACCGGCCTTCATGAGCATACCTGATACCCTACACACCAGAAACATGTAAAAATTGGATATATCAGTGCTCTCGTCTAACTGAATAGCAAACCAGTCAAATGTTTTTGCCCTCTCTACGATTTGTGCTTCAATGTCTGCTGCCATGGCTGCAATTCGACCACAGCAGACGGACCTAGCCCCTCGGAACAAGCACTGATCGTGAATTTCCCCCATCGTGAATGGGGCCTGGCATTTGGAAATGAGGTGTGAAAGGATGTATGATGCTTTTCTTAGTTCTTCGTTGTTCATTCAATTCTTTTTCAGTAATTTAGTTTGAATGGCCAATTCATCTAGTTTTCTTTTAAAGAAATCATCTGATTTGTCTTTGAGATGTGTATGTTTTGTTTGTAAATGCTAGCGCAATTTCGATGGTTTCATAGCCTCATTGTTTGGCAAATGACACAGATTGGCTTTGGGGGGGAACTTTAGTTTGAAATAAATCTAAATTTAATATATGAGGGGTCATAAAGACGTGTGAATGGGCGATGATTTTTTTTTTTGCCTCTGGCTCATCGTTAGATGCTGGTTGCTTCCTAAAGAAGGAATCAAGACTTGCTTGCTTTGAACATGCCATGATAGCTCGTAGTGTGCGTGTGAATGAGAATAAGTTCTAATACTGAATGAGAGAGAATAAAGGGTGCAAAGTCACGCAGGCGGGAACGCTTAGCATTCTAGAATCTTGAAAGTTAAGTCAAGGGGGCGGGGACGTGGCATGCAGTGACAGAAAACGCTGAAATATATGACCAACGGATGCTAAATACGAACCATACATACGTGATCCGAGTTACATACAAATTCGACTTAAAGGCGATCTCAAGAACGGAAGGCGTTCATAACCTGGGGACTGCCTGTATTTTTTTTTACCACACGGCAGAGAAGAAGCAAAAAAACACAGTTGATTGGTAACAATGATTTATAACAAACTGACCCTGTCAGAGTGTCACATAGCAAGTGAAGTCAGATCTGGAATTTTCTGCTTGCGGTGTCTTGTCGGCGCTCAAAAAGTTTAAGATTTTGGAGCATTTCGGAGTTTCGGATATGGGATGCGCAACCTGTAACAACTTGGGCTGGAACGATTACTCCAGTGCATGATTAGATAATATACTCCCTGCTAGGTAGATCTTATTATTAGGAATCCTCCAGAATGGAGGAAACCTTTTGCTTCTGTCTGTTTTAATATTATTATTATTATTATTATTATTATTATTATTATTATTATTATTATTATTATTATTATTATTATTATTATTCTCTCTGATTATGCTTTATTACATAGAAAATACATGGTAAAAAATTCGGACCCTGGTCTGACCATAGGGGGCGCTACAGGACACGCCCAATAAAAATGACGATTAAAAACCATTGCCGACACCCCCCCATGTGACATAAATGTCTGAAACTTTGTATACATATGTAATGGCTCATAATGAACAAAAAAGTATCTTGAACCTATAAATTCCGCCTTATTGGATTTTTTGCTTTAGCGGGACATTTGTGAAACCTACAAAATGTTACTTAAAACCAAGCAGATACATATCGAAATATGTTGAAATATGTTGTTGTGTTTGTTCCTGTTGTTATGCACTGTAGAATCTTTTGTGGGAAAGTTATGGTAACGAACCGTGGGTGGCAACGTTATTCTTATTTGAGGGGATCGAGTTGTGATCAGGGAGTTGTTAGTAATAGAGCTCTGCCTCTAATACTGTTAACAAAGACAGTTGTAAGGGCAAGAAACAGCAAAAGCTATAGACCTCTTGACAAAGTTTTATGTTATCTTACAATCTGGCTAACTATCGTCTCTCTTCCACGTCGACACGTAAAACATTTCTCGTGTAGTCTTTAGAATTTGGAAGTTAAACACCTTACAATCTCACATTAAAACTAAGCCACTGGGGAAACAAGTGAGTGCTTCTCATGGAGATTTAATTACTGTGCCTAGGTTAGATTCCGGTGTTACTGGAAGATGTAGTAATGAAAGGAAGAAGAACTGCCACAAGGGCATTTTATGGATATTTGGGATACCTTCACTGCTTTGCTTTGTGGATAGCCACTATCCTGTGTCATTGAATACATATGTGTTTCATGGTCCATGCAATACAGACCCTTCTTGAGGCTGTGAGACATGATGGACGATGGGAGGAGGATTATGAGAAGCTGGAGGAACCCACTCATTGTGGCTTGCAACTATATTTTAATATGTGAGTTTATTAGGGTTCCTCCAGAATGGTACATAAAAGTTCACTATTGGGTATGAATAGGACATTAATGTATTACATGGCAAACTGAACCGATTTGTTTGCGAATAAGACACTATAAGTAAATAAAAGTTTGTATTTGTGTATGCATAGGACATGCACAATTTGGAGGTTAAGCATTCTCACTTCCTAATAATCTCACAGCAAAAATAAGCCACAGGGGGAAACAAACGAGTGATTAAAGCTAGTTAGCCAGTGTAAAACATTGTATTCTTACGTGCAAGTTTTTATAATACACATAAAAAAATGGATCGCATTTTTCGAAAGGTTTGTTTCGTTAAACTACAATGGGTCACAAAGTAAGCAGTCACAGTAGAACGAGAAGACGTCTGAGATACCTTTATTTTTTGAACGTAATTGTTTTTTAAAACTTCACTTGTTACACATCTTAATTCAGAATCAAAATTAATAACTTGAACAGTTATTAACCCCTTTTTTCTCTTCAGAGATCTGAAAAATGCGAGTAATCGACGCTAACATTGTTCTCAACGGTAATGTTTCTATTTTCTAATTTGTTTGCCTGGTATAACTGTTTTACATATTCATTGCATTCTTTGTTTTCTTCTTCATCTCCATTGTGTTATCTTATGACTACTTTATCAATATTGTTTAATCGTACAGTTTGCTAATGTCTTCATAAACAGTCTACTGCTTCTGGCAACTTTCGTATATAGTTTCTTCTTGGTGCCAATTCGGTAGTTTACTTCTTTTGACTTGCTTTCCATGATCCATTTGTTTAACTGTTGCCTGTAAATATAAAGTTTTATTATTGAACTATATGTGTGTAGGTTTGAAAGATTTAAGCAATTATAAAGAACTTGTGGAAAAGCTTTAGACTACCAGAAAGCGAATTGATCCTTTTCCAACACTCTTTCCCAACCACTTCCACTATCCTATAAGAGATATCTATCAATTTTTATAAATTTTCTATCCATTGTTTTACATTCATTACTAGATTTCAAATTGTACATTTGATGTATTTCCTTTTGTCTTAAAAAAAAAAAAATAGTATGCCTTCCACAGATGCAGACCACTCCTTTCCCACCAAACACTGCTGTTCACGTCGCCAAAACACACAGGATCCCTGGTCAACAGAACGGTTTGAATCCTCTCACTAAAACATTTCTAAAACTGCTGAATTTGTGTGTGTGCATTTATTTAACTGCTTTTTTGTTGTTGTTTTAAATAAACTACGCTCAATAACACTACCTATAATATGTTTTACCTGATATCTGTCTGTGTCTGAACTACTTTCATAAAATAGCCGAAAGCTCTGAAAGGACATTTTGATGTACAGTCTATGGTTCAAACTAAATCGTGTAGCTCCTCTACCATATATCTGACTTGGAAAGGGTTCTACATTGTTACTAAATTGTTCTAAATTGTTTTGGGGGACTTTACAATTTGTAAATATTATGCTAATTGAGGTGTAAAACATCAACTGCACTGGTCTGTAGGACTAATACCTGAAAAGACTGCTGTTGCTCATAGACAGTTAAGGACAATAAATTACTGTGCCTAGGTTAGATTCCAGTGTTGCTGGAAGATTTAGTAATTTAGTAATTGTTTTTCAGATGCCAAGGAAGAACAACTGGTCACTATCCTGTGTCATTGTGTTTCATGGTGCTGTTGCACTTGTATGCAATACAGACCATTCTTGAGGTTGTAGGTATGGAACTGTTGGACTTGGATCAATGTGATTGATGATGGGAGGAGGAGGAGGAGGTGGATGAACCCGCTTATTGTTGCTTGCAACTATATATTTTTATTTTACTACTCTAGATGTGTTACACTTTTAAAATATAGAATATATTTTATATTGAATATATTGAGCTCATTTATTTGATTATTTTAACATTTTATCTTATTTATTTTCATTGTTTTATTACATTTACATTGAATGTCTAGGAGCAAGAACAGCTCAGCTGCGAAGTGGTAGACCACATAACCTCATAGAACTGGACTGCAGAGTGCTGCAGCACGTAAAAGTCGTCTGTCCATGGTTGCTACACTGCCTACTGAGTTTCAAACTGTATCTCGAAGCAGCACAAGAATAGTTTTTTGGGGGCTTTGAAAAATGGATTTCCATGACCAAGCCTAAGATCACCATACACAACACCAAGCGTCTGCGAGCCAGGCCTATCCACCAAACATCAATTCCTGACCTCACTAATGCTCTTGTAACTGAATGGAAGCAAGTTCCACAGCAATGTTCAAACATCTAGTGGAAAGCCTTCCCAGAAGAGTGGAGGCTCGTATAGCATGATGAAAAGGTCACGTTTGATTGGTGATGTTGTCCCATATCCAAATATACAAGGGTCTCCAAGTCACAATCTACAGTTATTTGCTACTAAACAAGTGGATAACTCATTGTTAACCTGTTTGTTTGTTTAATTGAATAAAGTAACTTTTTTTTTTTTTTTTTTACGTTAAACTGCTGAGAATTCCTGGAACCCCTGCGCTGCAATAGCAGTGGGGTTCTGGGAAAAGACTGACAAGTTTCGTGTTCCGTTCTGCACACCATTGTTGTACTGTACTGTTATTTGCCTGTCAACATGTTTTTTGTTTGTTGTTTGTTTGTTTGTTTGTTTCAGTAAACCTTAGACACTGTTGTGTGTGAAACATCTAGGAGGGTTGAATGTCCCTTCGAGTCTAGTTTTGGCCATTCTAGCGTTCAGCTGAAGAGTAACTGAATTCCTTGATGCCTGTCTGCCTGCTTAATATCGCAAGTCAAGTCAATATGAGTCACCATGTGTAGGATTAATCCATTTTCATTAACTATAATTGGGCTGGGTGCAGTGGTTTGGCTTTGTTTGTGACATTTTCTTTTGGATGTTTTTTGGTAGTTTCTCACATCACCTCCGTGGAATGCTGCACCTGGGATCACACAACACTTTAGCCCGAATTTTCCACCACTATGTGAACAAGTGTGGAACTTGACCACCGAAAGGATTAGAAAGAGCCGGATCCCAGGTCTCAAATGCTCAGTGAGACAAGGCAGAGGTAAAAACAAATGTAAATCAAATTATAAACTAATACAGTTTAAACTAAAAAAACAACAACTGCTAAATAAAAGCCAAACACAACATCTCAAACATGGCATAGCTTGCCTTACTGCAAGGCATCAGCCCTCTTTATTCTCTTAGGAGACCTCCACTTCCTGTATTTTAAGTATCAATTGACAATATGAGAGTAATTGGCCATTTGAGTTCACTGGCATTATGAGGAGTGTATGTCCCACTGGATGTGCTTATAGACTTTTCACAGTGTATAAAGCAGTTACAGATAATAAGCTCCAGAGCAAAGAATTGCTACAATTCTATCACTGTGGGTTGTCTTGGTCAAAGGCGTTTAGTTAGAAAATTTTTTTTTTTTTCATATAGATATTTAATTTCCTTAATCCTCTGCAGGTGCCGGCAGGCATGCCGATCTTTGCTCTCACGTGTTCATGAGATGGTTCACGTGTTCGTAGACTGAATGCTACGGGTTAGCATAGTGACAATGGACCAACATCATCAGACTTGACACAATGAGCAAATTGGACATTGGTTCAACGCTGCTGTACTATCTGAGTGGGGGCTCTGCACAGACCGTAATTGCATCAGACATTAAGTTAAGGGTTATAGTTAGGTGCTCTTGTTTATTTAAATTAATATTTGTCTATTGCCCTCAGTATGTTAAGAATGAGTGGTATAAGGGGAGCCTATTAGTTTTCTTGACGATATAACCAAAATGCCTTGTGTGTATACTTTGATGGTGGTGGCTACAGAACTATTGTGCAGAGTTAGCACACCTAATACTAATTTTACACCAGCTGCCTTACGCGTAACAGTAAAATATTACTGAGAATGTTTAAATTTTGACTGGGTTGGTCAAGTTTTTTTCTTCTTCAATTACTTCAAATTGCAGGATAGTGTATTGTAATTAATAAGCAGTAACCAATTAGGACTGAATTTTGTGTTAAACATAATAGTGGCAGACATGTTATAATTGACATCCTTATGAATAAATTACCTGCTGTGAGAAAAGGTGCGAGGGTGGTCAAGGAAGTGTGTACGGAACTGGTGCTCCTAGATGTATAGAGGACATTGCATCCTGGACAAAAAGAATATAGTTTGTTTTTCCAGCAATTATGGAAGCAGCACAAGCATGCAACCCCTCGGGCGAGGTTGCAGGTTGTAACTTTATGCAAGCAAAATTCTTATTATTCCCCGTAACATACAGGGAAAAATGTATTTCTTTCTTCTTTAAAATTTGGTAGCCTAAGTAATTCTGAATATTAATTTCAATATGAAATGATCATAACTTTGAATATTGTCCTAAAGAACATGCTAGGTTATAAGCATTTGTGAGGGGTTTAAGGGAGGTAGATTCTGTTTATGGTGATAATTTATATTTGCATATGCAAATTTATGCAAATGAACTGTGATAT
>JAOYSI010072314.1:5752-21697 GCA_025775065.1 Hiodon alosoides
AGAGAGAGACTCCCTAACCACCTACTGCAGAGCTCGCTGCACTGTTGCCCCACAGCCCAGGGGGAGAGAGAGAGAGACTCCCTAACCACCTACTGCAGAGCTCGCTGCACTGTTGCCCCACAGCCCAGGGGGAGAGAGAGAGAGACTCCCTAACCACCTACTGCAGAGCTCGCTGCACTGTTTCCCCACAGCCCAGGGGGAGAGAGAGAGAGAGAGAGACTCCCTAACCACCTACTGCAGAGAGAGAGAGAGAGAGACTCCCTAACCACCTACTCCAGAGCTTGCTGGGTGACAGACGAGTACACTTAACCACCCTCGCAGCCCCCTTCTCCATACCTTCAAGGGGAAGCTGAGAACGGGGCACAGTACCCCCTAGCCCTGTCAAAATTATTTTTGGTGCCAGAATTCATTGGATTATTACATTATTCCATAATAAGGCAAAGTACAGAAATGCTTTTGCAGAGCAGGTTAAACAGAACAGCCAAAAGAAAGGCCAGTGTTTGCACCTCGCATTTGCACCTCGCCCATGCATCTTCCCCGGAGGAAGGAGAAAAACGCGGGGTACATACCATGGTCGTCTGCGTACGTCATACAAGTCGATTTTATTTTGTGCTCTCCATTGTGTGGCTGGAAGTGAAGAATAAGGCAATGGTCAGGACAAGGCGAAGGCTTGAATATGCCAAGTAGAATTGTACTGTTCTTTATAGACAGATGCTATGCTAATTTCAGAAACACGGACGTTTTCTGGACGCAGCGGACAGCTGCCAAATCGTCCAAAGCAGTGGTAGAGGTTAGCTTCAGGCCGGTATTTAAAGTACCTGGGTAATATCTGGTGACACCGGTGGCGCTGCCAAACACCTGCCATCGCAGAGAGGGGTCCTTCTGACTGTTCTCGATAAAGACTTTCTCCAGTGCTTGCGTCCAGTTCAGCTCGTTCAGGATAACCGGGGCTGAGGGAACAGGATGAGAAGAGCAGCCAGAGTCACAAATCAAGAATCAAAACACACATTGCTGCACGGCAGTTTATCAACTATTCAATCACTTCTTTAGCTTGGCTTTTAAGGCTTTGGTCAAAAGTCAGCACTCAACACATCTGGCGTATCGTATAACTGAGACCCAGCCGTATGACGAACTGCATGAAAGTGAACTAAAGTGCTGTGTATGGGTATGCGACCGCTGCCGTCAAAATCATATATTCTTTTGTGGAACCTCAGAATGTTTCGCAGAACCCATCTAAAATGAAGGTCCATTCGAGCTAGATACCACATCGAGAGTTTTATAGAAGAACTCTTTTCGGCTGCCACTCTCACTCGATGCACTCCTCATACTGTAGAAAACCAAACAAAAAAAAAAAAAGACAAATTGATGAATGTTGCTTTTCCAAAACGCGATATCTGTATAATTGGTATCCAGACGGCCCAGCAAATTCAATAAAGGGGACCAGATCACACAGGGTCAGCCATGCATTCTGAGGAGCGCTCATATAACTCATCATAGGGGGAGAGAAATCCGCGTCTGCATATTCTAAACCCTTCATGTGATTCGCTCGCTTTAAATGCTGCTCTCATCTGAATGTCTTTCCCTTTCCATGACTGCCGTGGGAGGGTAATCACTTTAATTATTATTTAACGGCACAAGTCAAAAGATGCACAGAGAAATCGCAAAGTTAAGCACTGGCTTGATTAAATGGAGAGCAAGGCGAGGTGCTGAACTGGGGAAAGCACACATCTCTGTTTGCATGCCTCTTGATTTAATTAACCACCCAGTCATAGCCCGATAAGCTCCTGAACCGAGGGTCCGGTTTTCTCCTCTGCCCGTTTAAATTTTTGAAAATATAAACGATCGTTATCCTCTTTTTGCTGGATTTTCAATTACCGGGACCCTTTCTTGGGATTTTTTTCCGCTTTCCGCAGAGACACAGTGACAGAAAGTGACTGTTTTTTTTAGCATCCTGGAGACACACAAACATCCTCAATGGACACGTGATACACTCTGGACACAGGCTCCCGTGTGTTCAGCTGAACAACTTGCTCTTACTTATACTACTCCTTACACAAACTAGGCAGTACACCAATCTCAATAACTGCATGAATTAACCAGATAGGAGAGGATTTTTACAGGACACCACGGTAGGAGGCATTAGATGTTTATTTTTAACATGTTCACCGGTTAGTTTGAGTAATACTCCATACGAAAATAAAGTTTGGTGGAAAACAATGGGCCCTTCAGCCTAACTGAACTCCTCCTTGACGTTGAAATGTAAAAAGAAAAAAACCCCCGCTTGGGGTGTGGCCAGCTGAGTGATCTGATCGTCACTGACTTTGACAGTCTGATGACACACCGCAGGCACATTTATGTACAGTGAGACTGACAGAGTATAGGTGTATTACTAATGCATCTGGATGTACGTGTGCGTGTCTATTTGTCTATAGTTAACTCAACGAGATCGAATGAGGATGGCGCTCCTGTTACTGCTCTACACAGCTTATTTCTCAAATGACTTAATTTTCACATATTCACATGCAAATAGTAAAGCACACATGCACACACACACACACACACACACACACACACACACAAACACACACACACACACACACACACACACACACACACAGATGCCTAGGAGTTAAACTGAGGGTGCAAGACAGATGTGAAATAAATCGTTCCTGTCACCATGAGGGACATTTGAATGTGGGAGCTCCAAGCTATAAAAAAAAACAAAAAAAAAAACAAGGAGAAACAAAGATACAGAGAGAGGGTGAGAGACAGAGAAAGAAAGAGAACAATAGCACATGTTTTATTTTGGACATTGCAGCAGTTTGGTAAACCCCAGTACCATGTGATATTATGCTCTAAAGCAGAAACCAAAACATAGTGACTTAGCTGTGGCAACACACAGCTGTAACCTGGTCGCCCAGCTCGAACACTGTCTGGCAACAATTTTTCAGACTGAGGGGTAAACCCATGTCGCAGCCCTGCAGGCCACTTCAGAGGACGTGCAATGTCCTACAAGTCACCATGAACAGGCCCCCAAGGAACGAGAAATTAACTCTGAGGAAAAGACCGAGGAGATGGGCACTGCCAAGCTGGGAAAAGTGCGAGGAGACAAGGTTCCGTTGTGCTGTCTGACGAGCCACCATCTGGCACTGAGACGCCCTTCTTTCCTTCAATGGGGTTTATATTGGGAATCACGGCGCCCGTCAACGAAAGCGTGTATGCACTGGCATCCAAATTTAATCAAGGCACGCATGGGAACAAGAGGAGAAGCCTAGGTGGGGTTTGGGCACAGACAACCATTGCTCCTATCCAGAGGGATAATCAACCAAAACAACGCTGGGATCTGCCATGTTTTCAGGATTTATTCTCCAACAAAGGTTATCTCATTGGAAATATGAGTGTCCTGAGATTAGAGAACACAAGCTAGCCAATTTAGCATGATTTATTCAGAATTTTATTTCTCATCGTGACTTTTACAGACCGTTGATAAAAAGTAAAATCTGCTCCAAGGAAGAATTCCCTCCCGTGGCTGACTTGGCCGCTAAACGTTATTAGGCTCATCTTTCATTTGAAAAATCCATCCCATTGATATCTTGAAAAAGGCAATCTATCAGTGGCGTTCTCAGCCATTCAGAACCACAGACTTGCACGCCCTTTCTGAAGTAAGACTGGAAATGTGGCAGCGAAACAATAACTGGTTAGATTTATTGAACATTATCCTGTGAAGCCATTCTTCACAGCTATTATTTACCTTCATCCCAGAAGTGTATATTACAACCAGACTTAAACTGTCCCGCATGGAACATTATACATAAATATATTATACTTAAACCTAAACAAGCTAGAGAAATAGTGGGGCTACCTTTTTTTTTTTTCTCAAAATGATTTTATTTTTTTGCCCCAATTTGGAAGTGCCAAATGTGCTAATGGATATCTTGGCTTGTCACCATGAATCCTTCTGGCACAGACAGGGAGAGTGAGGAGGTACGACTCCAATACTCCACTCATGGTCGCCGTAGAGCCACCCATCTCTTTTTCTACTCTGCAGGTTACACAGCCTACATGAGAGGATCAGAAGCGATTGGAGGAGAGGCGCTCTCGCGATGTGTCGATTTAACCCACCTCACCGGATTGGAACCAGCAAAGCCCAGCTCATGGAAACAGTCTGGGCTAGTTTTAAAAATATATATTTTCAACTTTTATCGTAATCATAAAGTTATTATTAAGGAACATTTTATGAAATTTTCAACATATAAACCATAATAATCATAATTTAACCCACTCTTTACTACAAATCCACTCTTACTAGGAGTAAATACCAGGAGGCATTTGGCTGAACTTAAGCAGGACTCTTTTATGACCAGTTTTTTTTTTTTTTTAAGTCTTATTTTTTAAATATTAAAAACAAAACACTTTTATACATAAGTGCAAGGTTAAATGAGCACTGATTCTAGTAGAATCCTGCATGTTTTTATAAACGTACAGGCACGTGTAAGATCCATGGCTGAGAATCTGCACAGACACCTGTTTAGAAGTCAGAGGAAAGCCAAAATAAAATAAAGAAGCACATTTACGAATATCACATGTAAAAACAGAGAGCGATGGGAAACGGGGAGGAATAAATGTTCCTCCACCAAAAACTGATTACGGTTTTAATTAAAGGCGATACAGTAAATAATAAACAAATAAAATGTAATTTGTGTGCTTAGTGGCGGGTGAAGTGCTGGGTGGCGTAGTCAGTGTTCTAATTAGCGTGTGGTGAAATGATAGTGCCCCTTCAATGGCTTGAGAGAAGGAGCGTCTGGTTTGTTCAGCGTGCTTGGGGGCAAGGAGGGGAGAATTAGTCAGTCAAATCAAGAGGAACAGTATATACAAACATCATAACCCCCATCATCACTGTTTCCTCAAAATGCCCCACCCCAAGTCAGGGATCGACGGAGGCAACGGAAGTAGAGAAAATACTCACGCCGCTGTCTGAGAGCACAAACATCCCTCTTGTTTGTCAGGGAGCTGAGTCTGCCTGGGTGGAGGCAGTTCTCGTTGCAGTGCACTGATTTAATAACAGCACCTCTGTCTGTCTGAGGATCGGCTGATATTTAAATTTGTGTTTGTTTTTATCTGAGCAAGCGATGCTCACCACCTCGTCCACATCACCCAATATAAATTTGCGATTCATATTAAAATACATTTTACAAAACAAAGTTTAACAACGCTAACGATGTAGCATGGTAAATAATGACCCTGGATTCTTATTTCTCTTCCCTACCCTACATGTCCCTAGCCATTACACTTTCATGTGGGGTGTGGGTGTAGTATTACCACTTGGGTTGGGTCATAAAATTGTTTGAAATTATTGTATTGTCGATGTTTATCACCAACGTAGTTTCATTAGTCATTGCAAATTTTGAAATGATTGAAATGAATGAAACTACATCGATTGATACTGATCTTAAAATTAATTTTCGAGATTTCAACAAATTCTTGAAATTGTATTTTAACCCTACACGAGTGAGTTTTGCCCTGGTGTTCAAGGATGCGTCATGTCTAAATTACTGTTGCTGTCCCAAGCCTAGGAATTTAACGTTCACTGATTTTGTCCCTAGACAGCAGGTAGCATGGAAGCAATGGCCAAGCAGGCCTTTGCAAGGCCCACAATGGTGCCCTCAGGGCCAGCCTCGGACACCACCCCCATCTTCAAGTTTTTCTGGCTTGCGGGATGCTGTATGATGGAAGACGCGTTCAGGAAAATGTTCAGACTGGTGCGCTATGGCTTCTCCTAAGGAGAAGCAACAGCCCTAGGAAATTGCTGCTACAGGCCCAGGGTCTCTTTGCCCAGGACCATTTGGTATACTGGAGTCTGAGCACACAAGAAGCTTGGTTACTCACCACAATTCAGTTGGGGTATTCACTCTAGTTCACCCTATGTTTAACCGCAACAAATGGCCATGTTTAACGTGGGCACTCTCTTGGTGGAAAAAAACTGCCAATTTATGCCTCGGTGTAAGGCAACGAGATGATAAAGGACAGCTTCAACTATAGTATGGGGGTTATGAAGGGTATGTTAGGTGGTCTCTGTCTCCTGGAGCTGTAGGAATTGTTTTTTAGCCGGCAGTCCTTTTGAGAGGGGATCAATGAAACCCACATGTCCAGACAGACAAGAAGATGTCTTCAAGACTGTTGTCGTCAAGATTCTGCTCTGATCTCAAACATATCTCCACTTGCTGAGAGTGGCAAATACTCCTGTAGAGCTAGACAGCTGTTCTAGACAGGACAGAGTGGAGGCCCTCAGGGAGTGAGCCTAATCTGGGACAGATTCGGGATGGCTCAGATCGATCTCTTTGTCTCCCAGGAGACAACGCATTTCCCCCTCCAGTTCTCTATAAAAAGAGACCTGGGCATCTGGGCCTTCGTTTCGCTTTTCTGTTAATGGTGTTCCACCAGTTCTGCCTGGAGAAGATCCAGCAGAAATGGTATAAGGTCTTGCTGGTAGTGCCACAGTGCCCCAGGGCATGTTTTGGATCCCTGATGCAGCTTCTGTCCAGGTCTCTGTGGTAACTTCCCAGTCGTTCCAATCACCCGTAGTCCACTCGTTCCCAGCATTCTTCAAGTGGGGCACTCCAAAAATAACATTTAGGGGCATGGGAGGAAGATCCCACAACTTGCAGGACCTGCTTTATTAAGTCAAGTCACCATCTAGAGTGACGCTTCACTTGGCAGCAAATTAACTTCAGGACTTTGTATCTTCCGGAGCCCAGGGTCAGGCAGGAAAGATATTGAAGGGGACTTTTGAGTGGAGGCTAAATGTTGTGCTCCAAGCCCTGACAAAGCCTCCCCTTGTAACTATGCGATCAGCAGAGCAGTAGAATTTATCACTTAAGACTCTTTTTTTATTGGCAATCACTTGGCAAAATGACTTGTAATGTAAGTTTCAGTGGCCTAACCCTGCCTAGACACACTATGTCTAGTGGGAATGTTAGCATACTACATGGAGAGAATTGAGAGGCCAGCCTGAACAGTTATTTGTCTCCTACAGGTCCCTGTTGCAGGGCAAGATCCTGTCGAAATATAGACTAGATAAAGATAGTTTAGGGGCTAACTGAGATGGTGAAGATGCCTCCACCAAAAAGGTTAATGGCCCATTGTACGAGAAAACTTACTACTTCTTGGGCAATATTCCAGCGTGCTGAGCCCCCTACCACCACCTAGTATGAGTGTTATGCCTACAAGTTACGTGTTTGTACTACTCAGTCTTCGAGGAGCCCTACAGCTGTCCTCATGACAGCCATAGCATACTCCATTAGTGATGATTCATATTTTATAAGTATCATAACCGCGGTTCACTGAAATAGAAATATTAACCAATAGTTTTTGTGGTATTTGAGGTGCAGCAGTGGCACTCCTGGGTTTTATAGGAGTGTGGTCACATGACACGGGCGCTCATGTGTGATTATGCATATCTGCTAAGATATTTCTGGGTTCTTGAGGGAAATAACCCATTAGTGATTGTTAATATTTCAGTTTCAGGTAAGCACTCTTGTGATAATAACCCAACATTTTTGAAAAGTAAAATAAATATATTTTTTAATTATTTCATTTTTTAACATTAGAGTATAAATGAAATGATTTAGTAATCTCTGCAGTTTTTTTATACCGGATCTCCTTTGGTCAACGATACTCCCTTAGGCTTTAAGATATTTAAGATATTTATATTAAGAGATATTTATTATTATTATTATTATTATTATTATTATATACTATTTAGAAAAAACAACTGGCACATTTATGAACGCATGTCTAAATAAGAGTTGAGACTATGATATATATTATATATATAAATATATGTTCAGAGTGGTTGCTCAGTTACCCTCTGACTGAGATTGTGCTTGCCTATGCAGGGAGAATATTGATATTTTAGAACATTGTTGAAGATTAGTATCCATCTACCCGTTTCTAACCGTCCCTCTCCCCCTTTCTCTGCCCGCTTTCACCTCTTCATCGGGTTAATGTACTCTGTGAACTGCTCTTAATAGTGCTGCATTCAGATCTATTCCAAACAGCTCCCTATCATCTTCAGAGGGAAGACAATTGAATATTTAACCACCATTTATGTCTTCATGCTGTCATATACTCTAGTTGCGTGTTTTATTCATCAATATAGTAAGCATTGCCGTGGCTTTGTTTACCCCAGAATGACATTGCGGAGGTGATTCGACGCAGTTAGAACTTCTGTGCTGAGTGTTTCTATTATCTGAAGATGCGGGTGGAAGCTTGTTTTTTTTTTTATTTTTATTTTTTTTGTTACTAAAATGGAACTTAATAAATGATGGCTTCTTTGGTTTGTCCTTTGCAATAAAGGGGGAAATTGGGGATGCAGTAACAATGTGCTATAAAAGCGTGCCCCACAACACAGCAGTTACGGAATAATTGAAGGGTATGGCATCCCCACAAAATCATGCACATGCACATCACGAAAACAGTTCAAATGAGGAAATAACATTCAGTTTTGACAAACACTACGTTGTCAATGTATTAATTTTAATATCCAAGCCATTCCGAGGAGGACAACATTTGTAAATGGATACCAATATACAGTTTATATAATCAGCAGTGTGACTATATTGCAGAATTTCCAGTAAAATAAGTAATATAGACGTTCAAGGACAACCAGGACTCTCCCATAATAGAAAACAACCACCCCCCCCCCCCCCTTTTTATCTGTAATAAAGTATGACAAACAAAACACAGATTTTAGTTTTTTTGTGTGTTTATGTTCTGAAGATCCTTTTAGTGTAGTACATCTTTCCTTTAAACCTTTGCACAAATTGAATAGGATTATTCTTTCCTACTCTGCCACCTGGAAACACAATTAGTTCTGTCTTACGGCTAAATTTCCAGCATTTTTATACTACAAACAATAAATTGGTCAAAGTAAAACTTTCAGCAAGGAAGGAAAATAAGCATTGTGTCAATAATTCTATAAAAAGTTTGGGTTGCTTCTTTTATTTGTTAATTGTTATCTTATTTAATTTTTTTTATACACACACACACATACACACACGCAGCTGTACAAAGTTCTCTGTAATGATTCTAATACTTTTTCCTGAAAATGTTTCTTTGTCTACCAAACCATGGTCTAATGGTCCTATAGACATCATTAACTATATGTGTCAATTTGTCTTTCCCAGGGCAGTACACCCCCCAGGTGTTTTCTCTAAGTTTAACAGAAACCCAGGTCTTCATCTTTTCAGAACAATCCACCCTTCCCCCATTTATTTTACAGCCCATTATATTTCTGTATCCATTTTGTAATAAGCATTGATAATTAGAAAAAAAAACGTAGGAATGTTTGACCTGAGCTAATTAGAAAGTTTTGAGACTTGGCAGCTATAATCACCACTGGAATAATGAATAATAAAATGGCTCATTACAGCACTAGAAGAATAACTTCAATCTCAATAAATGGCCGTGGTCCCAGACAGACAAATAAAACCAGGACAGCGCCACAGTCTCATTTAGCCAGCTAAAAAGAACAGAATAATAATAATAATAATAAACGTTTTGTGCTAAACGACTTCTATTATCAAAGTGTCTGTCTGATTCTCTCTCTCTCGCTCTCTCTCTGTCTTTGTTCTCGAGGGTCTCTCTTCCCTCTCTTCCTTCCCACCCATCAACACAAACCAGGCTGTCAGGAGTTTGTGGGAACAGGGTCTTCAGCTAGTGAGTGGTGGGTGGTAGAGCATTCCTTTCCTTTCATTTCTTACTACAGGGCACTGAAGGACACAGACAGACCTCTCAATTGCATTACTGGTTGTTCACAACATTAAATTATTCACAAAGCTTGCTTTAATGGAAGCAGGTGAAGATGCATGTGATCTGTACCTGGTTTTAGCTGAATAGATATAACAATAGATATCGTAAAAGCCAGTGTGAACACTTGTAATTACTTACAGCCCTTGCAAGTGTAATACTTACAGCCCTTGTAGATGTCTGTTGGGATTTGGACAGCTGTGTAAGAGCGATTGACTCTGTTTTTGAAGTTGGGGTCGTGAACGAACTCCAGCTTCAGGGAGTAAGGGTTCTCCATCAGGTTCCCCTCCACGTCACCTTCCTCCGACTGCGAAGAGGAATACAGACACAAACTGTACTGTTACCGTGTAACACCGATCGCTGCAGCAGCAGGCCTGAACAAAACAAATCCACTTTGCTTCCAGAGCAACATAGCGTTGCCCTTTCTCAGTGTGGGCAATACACAAAGCCTCTATGTGTCGCAAAATGAAGGTGCAGGTAAGTCAGGTCAGACTATAAACTGCTGGATCAGAACCTAGAACGCAGACCATACGATTATTTTGTATCATTATAGGCTGGGAATAAAACAAATTACCAACAGCAGTACTTTTAAATCATAATAATAATAATAATAATAATAATAATTATTATTATTATTATAATAATAATAATAATAATAACACAAAAGAATATGAAGTGATGTTGCTGAAAAGCATCTAGTTAACTAGACTTTTTTCTGAATTTGGAGAGAATTTGCCATGTCTTTTGAGGCAGTTTGCTGAGAGTCTCGGTGAACATGTTTAACACATTAAGATGCAATTACAAACATAGATCGCTAGTTTGTTAAAGAATATAAAATGGACTAGGCACAGAACTCTAAAAACGAGAGAAAGAACTACACATGAAAGGGAAAAGGGAGAAAGAAGGTGCAGCCAGAGATGAGACGGGGCGGGGCAAGGCGGGGCGCACTGCAGAGTAACACAAATTTAGCCACGCCGAGAGGCCGCCTTGACTCCGATCCTCTTCTTAGGCAGCACAAAAAGTATCTGAGGTTTGTTCGTGAGATAAACATGTCTCTCTCTCTCTCTCTCTCTCTCTCTCTCTCTCTCTCTCTCTCTCTCTCTCTCTCTCTCTCTCTCTCTCTCTCTTTCTCCCTCCCTCTCTGTTGCTTCAATGTTCCTCCTGTCAGCTAGCTCACCAAGGGCTGCTGTGCTTTATTTAACTTGATTGTATTTATTTATTTTTACAAACACAACACATTAGGCAAATGTGGACTGGGGTCTCTTCACGTCAGTCAACATCCCCAGGAACCATCCCTCACTGCCTCTCGCCAAATCAGTCCGTATCTTTCAGACCAAGACGGCAGGGTTACAGCACAAGGCCATCTCAACACACACAAAAAATCTGTTTAATGTGTACTGGGTTCATGGACCCAATTTAAATTTCAAACGTTTTGAAAAATGTGTTATCTACAAGAAAACAGTACCCAGAAACAATACTGCGGCCCCTCTGAGTGTATTCAGCACAATAGTGACATTCGGTCCCACTGTAAAACACAGTTTTACAGGCACACACAAACAACGCATGCACTTGTGCACAGACACACAAATACCTCCAAACACCATTTAGCAGTTCCCCTATAAAGCAATCAACAGGCTGGCAGATTTTTGGTGAAGCCTCTGGGTCCTTTTTTGATGTAATTAGAAAAATAACAAAAACATTTCTTTAAATAACCTTTTGCCTCTGCCATGAAAAGGTGTCGCCTATCAGCAAACCACTGTTTAACTTCTGTTCCATTTCTTTCCCTCTTCACAATACCAGCAGGTATTAAACCAGAGACAAAAACCTGAAAATCAATTAGAGACAAAAAGATAGCTATCACAAAGAATATCGAAATGTTGTGATGATTAGGAGTCTGTCAGTAACTAAACGCAAACAATCCTTAGTTACAGCTTGGGTTTCTTGAAACAAAGCCCTCCTAAGATGAAAGCCAGTCAGCTTCGTTCTCTGTGGGGCAAGGCAATGAGAGAAGATGGACATGCTCTCGTTGGGGGACTGGTTATTGTGCAAGACCAGACTCATTACTTGTATCTAAATAAATGAATCCAATTGGCACTTAACACTGTATGAACATATCTTAAACACTATTTATACACTATTTTACATAAATCACTGTGCCCATTATACAGTTACAATATAATATATACCTACAATATTCTACATTATTTTACAACTAATGTATGCATGTTTTTTATTTATTTCAATTGTAAAAGGAGTACTGTGGCATTGAAATAAAACCCCTGAAACTAACACTGCACTTAATTGGCAACCTGGTTTGGTAACTACGTGACGAAGGGAAGAAAAAAGGGAAGAAATTGGTCAGTTCGTCTTCACTTCATTTTTGATTTAACGGCCTCCATTGAAATTTCACGCCTTTCCTATATTTTTCATTTACAATCCTGGACAGTAGTCCCGGTTCTGTGTTTTGATGGAATCATTAGTCCAGCATGTCCTTTCTCAGTCAACACCCACAAATCTGATGCATCACACTATCAACCTACTGTTGTCTCCAAACACTCGCAATACACTGGATGGCTAAAGAGGGATAACACTGTGTGGAATTATGATGATGAAATATTTGTGTTGGCTAAGAAAAGGAACAATAATACAGCTGATAACATTCAAGAAATCTTATCTTATTAATGTGTGAACTGTATAGGTACATATTATTTAGTGAAATACAATTTCATGCATAATTTGGAAACTGGATGACAGGGGAAACATTTATAGATTGCATGTTGAAATTTTCCTCTGAAATCAGATTTAAATATGATTAAATTTAGTGCCATTGACCATGCATTCATCAGACATGTTAAGCATTTGGGTCAATGAAGCTAAAGATAAATGCATCCAGATAAATGCATTTATTTCTCAATAAAGAAATGAACATTCCTACACACACACACACGGAGGCGTGCACACACACACACGCACAACCACACGCACATACATGTACACACACACACACACATGAACACAGACACACTCACACACATGCACACACACACACACACACACACACACACACACATGCAGACACACGCACACACACACACACACACACACACACACACGCACGCATTGGTTTTGGGTGTGCCGTTGGTTGAGGACAGAGATTTTTGTCAGGCACCGCAGTCCGCCGTGTTAAAATCCAAAAGGTGTTAAATGTCAAACCAGGATGAAGGGCATTCAGAATTTAATCTTTCTCCATTAATGTGACATTTTGGATTCAATCTTGATAAGCTATCAACAGAAGGGAAACCTTGCCGTTTCTAGGGCCAGTAATTTAAAAATAAATAGAATCTAGATCTAAACAGTTTCTTTGGCTTTGTATTTATTTATTTTATTCCTCAGGCAATGCTCTAAAAGCCACACATATCTGCAGAATGATTAATACTGCCGCCACTAATAACAATCATGATAAATATTACCAGCTCAACAGTAAATTGACACAGAAACACTGACAAAGCCATTAACATAGTGAGATTAATAAAATAAAATAAAAAACATATTTCTTCAGAAGTATACATAAATCAATTATCAGTCAAATATATATATATATATATATTAATTTACTTAATTTCCTTCCTAACTAAACATGAACAAGTTATTTCCCGAATGCCCTCCACCCCCATAGCTTAGAGCTGAATAACAGTTATAAGGAAACACGTTGTGCTGGAGAAGGAAGAAAACTGAACAACCCCATTTTCTTCAGTGCGTTGAGGTAGTTCAATCGGCTCCAGCACAGCCTCAGGCAGTTAAAAGTATGACAACACATGGAAACATGTTTCACGCATTTGTTAGGCATCCTGCCATGGTGCAATGTGCGTGTGACGGACTGGTCACCCTATTCATCCACCCTATGTTCCACAACCAACAAGAACACTGAGCTACGGCAGAACTTCTCTTATCCTCCGTTAATTTTAAAAATGATCTGTCATAAGGGCATGGACATTATGCTGCATTTTTATAAACTCTCAATTTATTATGAACAAAAGAATAACACACTTTCAAACACTTACAAAAAAATACAAAAACAAAAAAACACTGTACCAAGACCTTTTATGCTGCAGTGAATCTTATTTAAATGTATTGCGATGTAAGACTATCAACCTGGAGTGAATCTGTAGTTAAAATGCACATGAAGCTATTATATACTTTCCATGTTTTTTCTTTTTCTTAATTTTTAAAAAATGTTAATGAAGTGCTTTCTATACAGAACAAATGGCTTTCCTTTCATATTCCATGTTATCAGTGCTATTCTGAGTGTTATTATCCCAATACATGCACATTAATGCACAACCCACACACACACTTGCTCTATTAGGGCTCGATGGGTTGTCTAGAGATGAACTGATAACAAGAGGAATTAACTACGCCAAAATATTTTTTGCAGAAATTAAATTCATTCCCTACTCCTGGTGCCAAGCATTGATTTATTGCCTGGTTTTAATTGTCTATTAAAAGGCAATTACAAGCTGTTGCTGGGACGAACACAAAAACGAGTGAATTCTGCCGATGTCCCTCCTGAATGTCAATATGAGGACTGGGAAGGAAAGGGGACTTGAGGTTTGTCAGGAAGGAGATGAGGGGTATACTAGACCCTGGCACAACTCCATAGAGGATAAAAGTAAATACACAGAGAAGCTCAGGCTTGTATGAACACACACACACACACACACACACACACACACACACACACACACACACACACACACACTCACATAAAAGCATTGGTAAATTTAATGCCTGCAGAACTGTACATGTGGATGGATAAATAGACTCAAGAACAGGCTAACATAAAGAGAAAGGTACACAACCCAGTGGCAAGCATTGCAGCAGACGAACCAAAAGTACTCAGAGATAACTTGCTAACTGAAGGAAAACTGAAATTTACGGTCACCTATTTACAAAATGTCCCTGTCCTCATGGTTTCTCATATTGCCACAACTGCCTAATCCTCGTAATTATTTTGCCATAATGACATTTCTATTCTCCAACATCATCGTAGAGCAGAACCAACAGTTATTGCTCTTCTTTACTGCTGCATCATGCTAAAGAAGTCTCTGTGAGACTTCCTCAGTTTAACCCACTCAAGTACCTCTCCCCCCAGGTCTCTCCGCAGAAACGCTGTGGTGCAACGCTGGCTTTAACAGACACGTTTCCAAACGAAAGTTTTTCACACACATACAGTACTGTGCAAAAGTGTAAAAGTACACGTAAAAGCATTCTGTAAAGTGAAGATGCTTTCAAAAATAATTCAATGAAAAGTTTCTAAATAGAAAATTAATTCTATAAAAGGCAGGAGTAAAAAACAAAACAAAATAAAAAATTAAATACTATATATAAAAATATTATAAATAAAATATATATTTGATGTGACCACCCTTTGCTTCAATTCTCAAAGTTTCACTGCAGTGCAGTTTTACAAGACAATCGGAGGTAGATTGTTTCAGGCATCTAGGAAAATTTTCCATTGTACTTTTACTGACTTTGGCTGTCTCGCTTGTTTCTGTCTGTCTAGCTAATCCCAGACAGCCTCGATGATGTTAAGATAAGGGCTCTGTGAAGGCTATACCATCTGTTGCAGAACTCCTTGTTCTTCTTTTGGAAAATGAATTTTTAGAAATCTAGAAATGGCTTTTTTCTACAGACGCAGTAATGCAGAAGACAAAATATAAACATCAAAGATTAAATTTATGTAAAAAACCTTGAGTGCCTAAGACTTTTGCACAGTAATGTAGTTTGGATGATCCTTGGAGTCTCTTCTGACTGTGTAACATCGGAGCACGCAACTAGGTTGCTGCTGCTGTTAACCTCCACACTTCTGAAATCAATGCCAATCCACGGGACAAACATAACAGGTTTCCTTGATTGCATGGCACAGACGGTAATGTTGAAGCTTAACCCCCTGTCACTTCGCATCTGGATCCCTACGAACACATCCTAACCTCTTCATTATTAATGAGCAGCTAATTGGACCTGACTAGAATCCGCATTAATACAAACCTAATACATTGACACCAGTAGCAGGTCATAGCTGCTTATACAATCCAAGGGTTAGTCTATTACCTTTGGCACAATCAAAACATATTATTA
>JAOYSI010072315.1:0-19064 GCA_025775065.1 Hiodon alosoides
CTTGTTAACCATATATCAGTAGCCTATTGAAAAACGTTTATCCACATATAGGCCGAGTCTAAATAAAATTGAGTGTTTGATTTTGGGTTTAATTTTAAAATTAAGACACCTCTCTATTTAAAAAAAAAAAAAAATTAATTGTGTGCATCATGTGTGTGCGATCATCCTGCGGGTGTGTAACGGTTCAGTTATTCCTATAAAATAACCAGACATGAAATGCACATTATTATCTGCCGATCTCTGTTTAAAGATAATTGTAAAGAACTTGATACTGTTTCACTCAAAATAAAACCTTGTTAAAACCAAAACTTACAGTAGCAGAATTTGTGCTCGATGAAAGATTCCACTGAACCTGAATCTAAATTTATAATCTAATGTGTTACTAGTATCATCTAATACAAATGATAGTAACAGATATATTTTAACCAGCAGGAAAATTAATTAAACAACTGCAATTTTAAATAAGGACTTTTTTTTTTTATTTTGTTTTATTTTTTCCAAAAAATTTAAAAGTGAATATGAACAGTTCCACTAAACTATTTTTATTATAGATTATTTTAGCAGATGCCGTACTCTTGGACAGCCATGTTTACTAAAATTTAAGCATATAAACATTTGATTCATGTTTTATTCATTTGCTAATTTATTTATTTCTGCAGGACTTGAAAAATATAATCAAAACCAGCAATTTGTATGTATTTACGTCCAACTCTTACTCAGGAATAGGAATGGGACAGTTTAACTGTTATGTTTGTGATAGATAGGCAGATTAAATTTCCAAAAGCAATAGACGTCACACTAAGTCAATGCATATGAACCATACATTCAAAGAAATCTTCTCACTGTGAAAATAAACCTCATTCCATTGGCGGTGTACATTTCATTACGGTTGGAGGAATGTACGAGAAAATGAAACTGTATATGCCTACACATTCAGGGCAAACAAAGTGTGATTTGTGTGAAGCAAAGTCACGACACAGTCCCTCAGATGTCCCAAACGTAGCCTAGCACACTTCTCAGTACTCTTTAGTATGAACAATAAAATAAAGATACACTAGCTCAATCAGGCAGCAGAGACATTAAAAACAAATACAAACTGCTAACACAAATGCAGTTAGGATATACATTGATATACACTCATTTGATTTTGGTTTCTTCGCTTTAAAGAAATAAACGATTGTAGGGGCACAGTATTAAAAATTAGTATATATATATATTTTTTTTAAATACATAATGTTTGGAAAAAATGTTTACAATTTTTTTTTTACTTAAGATTTAGAAATTTTACTTTCAAATTATTTTTTATATTTATACATGTTTTTATTATATTTTTACATCATTCTTTAAAGTTGTTTCTCTTAATTTGTAGAATAAACCATTGTTTAAAAATGGTAAATTATGTATGTAATGTTGTGTATTTTTATTAAGAAAACAAATGTGCTACTGTAGTTTTAATATCATGCTGAATCCAGAAAAAACTATCAGTAAATCGTTTCCATGATGAGGGCTACTAGTTAAGGCTCGCTATTACAGTGGGGCATCACATTTCCATCTGTGTTTATTTAATAACAAAAAAAATGCTGTCCGTGCTTTTACAGGTGACTTTTACTTTAACTTCACATTTATATTAGCTTGTATACTGTAACAAATACACATTACAGTCAATAAAAATGAAAATCTTTTTTGGGGGGGGAATTGCTGTGGTATTTTGAAAAAAAATACATACCGCATGCCTGAATGAAGCCTGGTAGTAGGCAGGGTGTTTTTTTTTTGTTTGTTTGTTTGTTTTGTTTTTTAAGCTATAGCAATTAATAAATCCAATACTGTATTTGTTTATTTCTCCAGTCGTGGCTTATTTGGGCAGGAACGACACTTTAACATGCAATACTTGAAGGGCAATGCTTAAAGGTCTTATTCGGGTCGTTTTTAAGAAGTTTCGTTTCCCTCATAAACGCATGTAAACGTTGGCCAGTGTTGTGTTATCCACTGCATTAGAAGACCAACAAATGTAAAAATCAATGCATTTTATCTATCTAACCTTTTGTCCTGTAACCCTTTGCAAAAGTCATTTTAAAATTAATTAAAGCAACCAATTATTATTTTTATTTTTATTTTTATCTGACAAAAAGGCAATTGTCTTTATAGGTAATTCTAATGTTACATATTTTCGAATCAGCTGTTAAATATTTTGTCGTTAAACACATTAAACATGTAATTATCTAAAGTGGCTTGCACGTAGCAATGAAAATACTGAGTTGGCACACCACTGAAATCGGTCAGGTGGTAAGTAATCATTTTCCTACTGGGGTTTTCCAGTAAAAAAATATAAATAGAGGAAAGGATCTGGTAAAAGGGAAAGTTTCCACAGGCTCCCGTGAATAACAGTAATACAAAAGCAACTCCGGTTGTCATTTTTGGTCGTAAGAAGAAAAAAAAAAGGTAATTTATGGAACAGAATATGCCAGGCCGCAAAGTGAATTTCGTAAATTCTTTTTAAGCGGTATAAAACCGATTTCCTGTCTCAGCAGCTGCTGGTGTAATCTGAATGATTCTTGAATGAGAGCTGAAGGGCTAGGGAGATGAAAACAGAGCAGTTGATAGGGATTGCCTGGACCTTAAGAGTGTCAGAATAAAACCGACATAAGGTCTGTGTTGACGGAGTCTGTGTCCATTTTAGGGAAAACAAACAGCCCTTCTCCTGTAGGATTTTATTTCTCATAACGGCATCTGAAGCTAAATTGTGGACAAACTGTGGAGATTTTAGCCGTAGTTGACATTAATTTTATATCAGAGCGAATGGAAGCCAGTGAATGACGATGAGAGATTTTGGTGAACATTTTTTATTTTTTTTAATAGTCTTTTTTGATCTTTGGATTTGTCAATGCTATCAATGGATACATGCACTATAACATCTGTAACATTGAAGGGTACTATGTTTTTGCTTTTTTTCCATAACGTTATGCATTAAGTAAGGAGACACGATTACGCGTCCTGAAATCTCCAACAGTGAACACGAGGTTTAGATGTTTAAACAAAGAGGACGAGGACATTAAAACGAGTTCCACTTCAAAAAAATATATAAATGGATAGAATCGATCGCCTGCTTTTTTGTACCTGCAAACGTGATGGACAGTAAGAAAACGTTTCTTCTTTGGTTCCTGAAACATTTTTTCGAGCTCTGACGGATAATTAGTGACTGTATAACCATCAGTGATACCACGAATATGATAATTTACTGCTGAAATTCAGTTGCCTCCTAAAATGCCTCCAGTACTCCATACTAAGCTGAGCAAAATTCACAGAGCACAGGTTAAAGATTTTTAAAGTGGAATGTTATTCATTTGTAAATGTATTACAGCTTTCTAACCGTCACAACCTCAAGAGAATTAGCGCTGACGAAAATTATTATCTGTTTATACGGCACTAGAGTACAGTTTGAAGTATAAATAATAAATTGTAAAACAGCCAACAACTGCATATAAAACAGCTAATATTGAAGTAAAATTCACTACTCAGACTAGAACCAATATAGCAGACAAATTTTGTCATGCAAACACCTTTAGCTAAACAGTGAACAGGCAAACTGTTCAGAGTGGCCTACTGCCTGTTCAATTACGGCAATAGGTTATCTTTTGTTATGTTAAAGCGCACCAATACCTTTGCCCTTAAAATGTGTTATTTGTTTAAACTATATAATAATAGCATTGTTTATTCACAAGAAGAAGGTCTTTTTTTTTTTAATTCTAATACACAAGGAGAAGAGAATAAATAAGGTAATTTAAAAAATAAATATAGCATCAAAATTTTCCAGAAGCATTAAAATCGAAAAAAACCTTTTAAAATATAATCACAATAAGTCTGTTAATATATTTTAATACGTCCAAGAAAAAAGTGGGTATATTTTTCATGTTATTGTTGCCATACGCTGAATTTTTTTGATTTAGGAATACGTTCTGGAATGAAGTCTTAATGTTGTGCTTTTCTATTACATCGTACCGTTACATTCTACCGTTACATCGGTAGTTAATTTTCTGCATGCAATTCTCACTCTAATTGCTACTTGGTTCCACATCGGGTCGTGCTGACCCAGAGCTTGTCCCGAAGCATGAGACGCCAATCCTCCCTGCCCTGCCAGACCACTGCAGGGGAAAATACACAGAGGCCCAGTGAGCCCTCTGAGCAACCATGGGCGGGACACAGAAACCACTAGAACATGGAGACCGCGTTGAAACTTCACAAACACGCGCTTTCCCAAGTGGAGATCAAACCCTGGACAAGTGAGGCAGCAACGCGAACCCCCGGTGGCACAAGTGCACCTAAATTTACATGCAAATGAGGATCAGGAAGGAACTTGGGAAACGTGATCACGTCGAGCTTAAGGCCTGAGATGACAATAAACACTTACTTCTCAGTAACAATCACAACCCACAAAAGACGGAATTCAGTCCTTTTAGAAAGTCACTTGAGATTGTTAGCCATTCCTAATAGAAACTAAAATCAAAATTAAAACAACTACTCTGGACGTAACTAGTTGGGGTATATTTGCCCAAAACACCAATATAAACTAACACCATACGTTCTTGTCTCATAGCTGAACGAAATTAATTTTTTTTTCCATCATAAATTCATTTATTCTCTATTTAGAGGATAAGTACCTTTAGTCAGATTTTCAATGAAGTTTTCTTAACTGTTTACAGGAGGTATTTCTATAAATATTATATTAGGTCTCAGTCTGAAGCTAGAGAGTATTTCTTGTTATGGTGAAGAAACAATGGCAGAATGTCCTCTTCGAAAATGGCTGCCACCAGAGACGCAGTGATCCAGAAGCGTAATAAATTTCTAATTTATTTACTATAAATTACAGTTGAAAGCAGCCTGCTGGAACTTATTGCTGATCAAAATATCGGGAAAAGACTGGACCGACCGAGTGTAGACTAAAATGGATTAGTAAGTTTACAAAGAAACACATCAGCATTCAAAACAGATCCAGCCGCATGTCTTAAAAATAAAAGAAAAAAGAGGTGTCACTTCATGTTAACGTTAGCCATTCTAGCGATGTAAAAACCTAAAGGTCAGGGGGACTGTGTTGAAGTCAATCTGAAGAGCCCTCCTCACACCTGACGAAAAGCTCTCCGGCCAAAACGTCGTGATTCATTCCATTCTTTCTTTTGTCCAGGATAAACCAACCTTCAAATATTCCTATATAGAACAATAAGCTGGTTTAACTAGAACGCAGCGTGCGTAATTAGTGACATTTTCAAAGAACGATCTAGTCACCCGCTTTCTGAAAACATGAAGCAGCATCTGTTGACAAACAGCCGTTGCTATAATTCCTGGCGTCTTCAATTATTTCTCAAAGAGGTGAATTTAGAAAAACTAGAAAAAAAGTTCCCAAGTAATTGGTTTGATCTGGTCTGATTTCCAAGGTGCCACCGCATTAAGAATTACCTACAGACAACCACCATTTGACTAGATCAGACATCAAGAAATTTTACACAGCTTGAATTGTGAATATAAAATATGGTAAAGAACACTTCTAGACAAATCTGGCCAATTGTGGAATAGCATTTAAGGACTGGACCTTAAACTCGCTTTGTGTAACTGGTAACCCAGCTGCATATTAAATGAATCACTGTTGTATCTAACCTTACATGCCACTGCTGATATTGAAGATTGGTTGTATTTTACCGTGTAAATAAACATTTTCCTGAGATTATGTTTCCCTTAATGGAATTGGCTGGGATTTTAGGGACTTATTTACCAGCTTTCCCAGTTACTTATTTTTTCCTAGAATGTCTTAGATCCCCAGCAAGTTAATAAATACTATGCACTATGAGTCTAGCTGTTCTCCGACATTGCATATTTTTTGCCTGTTTAAGTAACTGCTTGAAAAGGAAATAGAGTTATTTAGACGTGATGTATTTAAAGTATTTAAAGCAGCGATTTTTTTTAAATTGCTTTTGTTTTCTTATATTTAATATTTATCATATTTGATAAAATAATAACATTACACAATATATCAAAATAATATAATTGAATTGTATTATGAAATTTTAACCTACTGAGTAAATAAATACATTTTTTATTATATTAACATTTATTACTAACTGAAAGCATTTTTTCGGAATTAATAATTATATATATATATATATATATATATATATATAAATTTATGTGTTCTTTGAAAGAACATACATCAAGCTTAAAATAAAAAACAATTGTATAAAAGGAAACCTGGAATATGTTTTGCTGGATTTGACCTACATAGAAGGCAGATTAGTGACAGACCGAACACTTTTCCCAGGTCGAATATATCCTCCGATGTGTGTTCACATGAATAGGTAAATAGAATTTTTTCCTTTTTTAAGTAAAAATCTAAAAAATACTGTGCATAAGCAGGGTTTTGCCAATATTCCATATCATCATATATCGCTTTGTTTGTAAAATTTAGACTTTTTTATAGGTTACATATCATCAACATCACTATAAATATTTATGGTGGGTTGTGGTCTCAAAAATGATCGATGTTGCGGTATTTTAAATATTATTGCCATAGTATGAGAATTACAGGATCATTATAAACCTACTGAGTTGAAATGTTAAAATATAGTTAGCTTTTCTGAGTAGTTTTTTACAGGATTATAGTGTTTATTTTGTAAGTTTCACAAACAGATGTAACTTGTTAAAATGATATGAGTCTGTTTTAATTTGGATCATAGGGAAATAAGCATTATATGTAACCCTAAACTGTGAATGAGAAGTGAAAAAGCAGACAGGTTTTACGAGCGCGGTGGGGACCACGTTTAGCACTGAAAACCTCCCGGTCGTTGGACCAGGGTCTTGCTCGCTTTGTAGCTTTTCGTCACCTCATACTTTCCGGTAATGAATGGCTGTTTTGGGATTATTCATCCCTGGGACTGGCTGGGTGAATCTGGAGGGTAAATACTTTAACATGCACCCAGTGTTTCCCTGTGTCGACCACAAGGGCTCAACACCATCACATGGGAATGTGACGTCCACGTGAGCCAGAGAGATTTAGAAAGGACAGCAAAGTCCTTTGCTAGAAAAAAAAGCCTCAAAGTAACATGCTCACTACATAGTAACTTGGTAAGAGTTAATACAACCATAGAAACGCATACCAAGTTACCATGTCCAGAGCATGATAATCTACCACTCACAGATGCTTTCTGATGGCAAGATGTCTCTCTGTGTTTGTCGTTATTCTTAGCTCAGGATGGACACACCTGGGAGATTAATTAATAACTAGGATATACATACAGATTAAGTATACACATTGAATATGGTAAGATCGTTTTGTGGGTTGTGGTTGGAAGACCCCACCACCATTAAAAACACACAAACGTGCGTAAACTTTGCATATTCCATAGTAGTAAACAGGGGATGTAAGTACAGGGTCCAACAGGGAATCTGTATTTTTCATTAGTTGACAATTCAAATCAAGTCAAAGGAGAGTGCCAAGGTAAAAACTCTAATCATACCATCATTCACAGGATTATAAACAGGGACTGTTTATACTCCAGGCACTCGCAGACCTGTGGACAGAGATGCCCTCGGGTGATAAGGAATGGCTTGGCTCTTTAAAGCATCCTTTTATGGCTTTATCTAGCCACAAACTGAGGAGCTTCCATGAGTAATACTGAAATAATCGAACCCTGTGACAAACAAAACCCTTACTGACCATATAGCCTTTTCTTTTTAGCTAGATGTGGAGTTAGACCCTTTCAACTACCGAGTTCCTAGCAATGGATGTGTAAAGAGATTCCTGAAAAATACTGTAGTGCCTATTTAATGTTGCTGGTGAAGTGGATAGTTTAAGTTATTAGAATATACAGAAAAATACTGATGGCATAAGACGTAAGGTAAATGTAAGGTATTTTTATATTATTTTTTTCATACTGATATTTAACCTATTATGCATATCCAGATATTTTGATATTTTAGATATTATTTTTTAACAGGTTTTTCTACTGTGTTGAACCTATTATTAACACATCCAGCCTAGGTAGCATCGTCGTGTTAATTAACATTGCATGTAATTCACCACGCTCCTCTTGCAACGTAAGCAAACATATCTCTTTTGCTACGAACGCATATGCTCCAGTGAATCCTCCGCTAGGGTCTGTGCCAAATATGCAGACTTTTCACCTTGGGAATACCTGACATCTGCGGTCACGCAGGTTGCCAAACTCAGACAGAGTATGTGCATAGACCAGAAACCAGACCAGACCAGACCAGACTCAGAACTGGCGCAGACTCTCAAAAGACACGAACACACCGACATTGTCCAAGTCGAGAACGCTGGAGAAAGCAGTGAATCTTCCCAGGAGTGGCCATCCCACCAAAATCTCATTGAGAGCAAGACAGATTATCCAGGGATCTGCAGGCCGCTCTCGTCAGTGCTGGTGAGGTCAGTGCTCGTGACTCCACATTCAGAAAGACACTGGGAAAACATGGGCTTCGTGACAGAGCTGCAGGGCAGAAACCACTGCTCACTAAGAACAGCATAAAGGCTCACCTCAAGTTTTCAAGAAGAGGGATGATCCACAGAGAGTTCCGGAACAATGCTCAACGGTCAGATGAGTCAAAAGTGGTTCTTTCTGGTGGACATGGGCCCCGTTATTTCTGAAACACTGAGACTGAGGACAAAGTAATCACAGATTTTTAACATAAATAACACTGCATTCCTCAGTAAGAACCTCATAACAAAGGTCAAGCGTGGTCTTGGTTGACCTGTGAGCTGAAGATGAAGTGCACCAGAACCATGCAGCAAGACACAAGCAATTCTACATCAGAATGGTTGAAGAACAAGAAATTTAGTTTCAAAGTCCAGACCGAAACCAAGGTCCAGACCTAAACCCCCTAGAGACGTTGTGGCAGGACCTGAAAAGAGCAGTTCATGCTTGAAAATCCACAAATGTCACTGAGTTGAAGCAGTCCTATTTGTAGAAATGGGCCAGAATGGGATTCTGTTAGAAACCAATCCATGACTACGGGAAGCATTAGGTTGCAATTGCTGTTAAAGGTGGAATAACCAGTTAATGAGTGGGGGGGGATTACTTATTTACACTTGGGTGTTGTATAACTTTCTTTAGTAAATAAATACAATAAGTATCAACAACTCAGGGCGCCTTTTATCTAATATCAGGTTTTGGTTGAAGATCTGATAACATTCAGTTTAAAAAAATTGCTAAAATCAGCAAATATTTTTCCATGGTACTGTATGTACGTATGTGTCTGTGATTATACACTGTAGGTAATAAAGACAGTACTTACAGACACAATCGCTATCACTTGAACAACTTTGCTATACAATCGGTTGTGTTATTTCGAGTTCAGTCATTATTCAAATCAGAGCAATACTGAGCATGTGATTTACAAACTAAGCTTTCAGAAACCACTTTACCAAGACTATCTTCAGAGACTCGGAAGAATATTTATCGAGGGTTAAAGAAAATGGAAGGTTTTGTGCTATAACACATCATAGTGAATGGTTCAAAAGAAAAGGGGGGATCAATTGTTCTGTGCCACTAAGGTTACTTTTTTATTTATTCCATGAAAACAAATGTAATACATGAAAATGTTTGCAGCATACAATACTGTAAATACTATGTTCTGTCCAGTGTAGTACTGTGTTGCTAATAGTCAAATTGCATCAATAGCGCCATCTAAAGTTCTATATAGAAACATACATAATGTACATAATGATCAAATTATGTCTTGGTACTGAGGAAGTCTAACGTTGCTAAAATATTTCCAGCACACATAAAACAACAACAACAACAATGATAATAATAAGTTTATTTAAGCTTCTCAAGAGTTGATCTCTTTGCACGTAAACGGCACGAGTACTCTCCCAGTTGATACTTTGCGTACCCTTTCCCCTTCATTTACATGACGTCGAGTTAACACCTGCTCGTCTCTTGTACAATAAACCAAGAGCTTATAAACCCCAAAAGAGGATGGTAATTTATTCTTTGACTCAAATCGTTTAGACACTGATCAGGGGTAGGATTGCAAAACTTGAATTTAGTTGTAGTTTTTTTTATTTTATTTTTAGGTTTTTGTCTCGGGCTGGGACAAAAAAAGGCATTAAATGCGATTTGCATTTATTTGTGCTCTGGGCCAAGCCTTACTTATTTTTAGGATCGAACTTTTTATTGAAATCAATTAAGCTGCATGCAATTATGCAAAAATAACAAAGTATAAAAGTTTTGCGAAAATATTTCTGGCAACGTGAACAACTTTGCTGTACAATCGGTTGTGTTATTTCGAGCTCAGTGTCAAAGTATTTATTACTCCAAATATTTTTCAAGCATTACTTATTAGCCTACTTCTAACGTTTCTTTGGCAAGTTTCGAATCAGTAAACCAATCCAAACACAGTCACATCTGTTATCTGTTAGACGTAACGTAAAAAAAACTTATAGGTTTTGTACTACAAAAGTAAAGTTTGCGTTACCTGTTGCTGAAATTTGGCCATCTCCACTCAGTTGGCTTCGTCACGGTCCAGTCTCTGACTAAGACTAAAACTGATTGTACAATCAGCCTGTGTACCTTCACGATATTCAGGTTTCGTGAATAAAACATCGTAGGAAAATAGAAAGGAATTGATCGAGGATATCATTGCTATTGTAGTTCACTGACCGATGTATAACGAGTACGTCCACTTTTAACTACTGTCTAATTCCTGCACGGGTTTTAGGACGTTAAAAGGGATTTACGGACAGTGTCAGAACTGTAAGTTTTTGGCTACTCAGTTGATGGAATCCATCAGCATACGCCCTTAATTTTTAATGGGAGAAATTATAAGGATATTTTAATAGTAGGTAAAGATTAAGGATTAGTTTTAAATACACTTTCTCCTCAAGAGTCTGTGAAGTAGTAAAGCCACAGCCAGTTTTACGGAAGGCACATAGATAGCATAGGCCTTCACCCATCAAACTGCAAAAAAATCCCTCTGTGCTCACTTAAAATAGAACAGCTTCATCCTTTCTTGCAAAACACTCTTCTCCTGACTGAAATGAATTTCACCCTTAACCTCGGCTGGCTCGGGATTAGGCACCACTGCCGGCGCAGCGGAGGGGAGTTTAGTGGAGAGAAGAAAAGTGGCCTGGCTCTTGTGAAGTTTGCGCTTGATCCCTGACCCCAGCCTGAGAAGATCTACACAGAACTCTAATCTGGCAGGACCCTTGGCACGTGGATTAACCCCGTTGGTCCACAGCACCGGGACCGATCTCTGAGGTCTAGTAGCTGTTGGGCTGACTGTTCGGAGAAAAAGGAGGGTCCTTTTTATTCTATGAATGTTTGTTATCGGTCTACAGAACAAGATTTTTTAAAATGCAGTTTCATTAAAATGAACTATATAGTGTATTAATCTTGATTTAATGCAAGGTCACAACTCTGATAGCCATGATTTGTAAGGGCCTGTGTGCACACTGGAGAAACTCTAATGATATACCAGTGCAAAAGCTAGTATTTCCACCCTACATTGTCTTTTGACTCAAAGATTAACAGATGTTCAAACTGTTTTTGTTACAGTCTCATACTGAGAGAAGAAAATTGTCTAGCAAGTTCTTCTCTGTAGTTTGACCTTTGCCAGAATTTGAATTTAACCTCAATTAGCTTGTGTGGCTTAAATCAAAATCCCTGACATGATGTTTGGGGTCTTATTTGAGTCATGAAGATTGTGTATATATTTCCCCTAAACAACATTGTTGGGAAATTAAATCGAAGGAACAATTTCTTTCCAGACAAAGCCATGTAAGCATAGTGATATTAAATGGCACAAAGATAATGTTATACGTCAAACAACTAATTTTAAAAGGGAGTAACCGAGCCGCCTTTTCTGTATAAAAAGCTTACAGCCATAAATGGCTCACCACATCCATTCAAATCCAACATTAGTTGAGAAAAGGAAGGATATCTACACGTATCTGTGTTTTGGTGAGGACAGAGTTTCATTCAACAAATCGGTATGGCAGGTTCCAGTGTATGGGCCAGGCAAACATGGAGTCTCTTGAAAGCCACACCTTTATCACAATCATAAAAGGCAGCCAAGGCTTTCACAGAACTGAACATCCATAAAAATGATTCAAATGGCTAGCATTGCCGATTTGTGCTCTGTAATAAACGGGTATTATTAATCATAAACACGGGCCCAGGCCAGCGAAAATCCCCGCCAGGCACCGTCCCAGGTTGCCAAAGTGCTCCTTGCATAAATCGATGGCCGACAGCCGCTCGAGCGGCCAATCTGAAATGCTTTGGCCGAGCAGCTGAGTCCTGGTTGTTCATTATACAGTTCAGGTGAACCTACAGGGAGAGGGAGGAGTGGTGTACTGCCCATGAACAGAAAATCTATCCCAACCTCTGTTGAAAGTGTAGATCTCCCAGCAGCCCTTTTAAAAACTCTGGTTTGATCCTTGTCCCATCATCAACATAAAGCATCTGGAGAGGGTTCTCCTCTCCCCCTCTGTGTATTCCTGAGTTTATTTGTCTGAATGGTGCAGATGGTCCAAATCCACAAGACAATTAAAGACTCACCAAACACATAAATGCATAAAATAAAGTGTTGATGTTTGCAGTGCCTCGCATGCGACTGTGTTTATTTTATATAGGGCTTGACACAGATCAGGTCTCCTCTCCTGCAGGCCTACATGCATGCAGTCACTGATTCCTGATTCTGCGACCAACGTCCCAGCACACAACCGCTGGCCCTCGTCTCTGGCCTCCATCAGATCCAAGGCAGAGTAACGTCCTGGTAGTCGCAGTCTGGTTACAGTTAGCAGTGGTCATTCGGGGAGCAGCTGCTCAGATGGGGGACGGACTGATTCCTCAACCACCAATGTCTGTCAGGCTCCTACCTGATTGTGACCAGCTCGTAGAGCGAGAGTGTCTGTTGGAGGATGGAAACTCTTTGAGTCCTTTGTTCTTCCTTCCCGAGATACTGCCGTATCTGGACCTGCAAGTCTCAGAGGTGCTGTGACATTTATCTGTCCACATGGTATAATTTCAGCTATTCTGGTGGGTAGATTTGCAACATACTGATAAGCATAATCAACTGAACTCAAGCCCTGCTGAATCCCCAAAAATCATTGCATGAAATATGCTGAAGACCCACCAATATGCATTATTCACTCTGCAGAACGTGCACAGCAATTGTATTAATTGTGTTTAATTGTATTAAATGTGGGTGCCTGATGATAAAACGGGGGGTGATATGTTTGACTCAGCAAGCAATTTCCTACCTGGGTTAAATCCATCCATTACTTACATAATAAAGTACGCATATACACATTTATTGATTTTAACCATCCTCCCTCTTCCAGCCTGCAACTCCAATTAATCATAACACTGCCTAAATTTAAAACAATTTTCATAGAAAATAGGCAGTTATCTATTTCTAAGGTTAAAATGAATAATAGAGAGTAAATAAGAGGCAATGCAATGCAAACAAGGGTGACAGACCTAGTAATATTAAAAACAACTGCATGGCTACTACCATTCCTAAAATTGCGATAGTAGCAATGATACAACACATTAAGAAAAGTCCACCAATAATAAGTAAAATGATCACAGAAATCTAAGCAGAAAAAAGCAATAAAAATGCGTTACAATATTATGCTCCAGTGGAAGAAATAACCCCTCACTTCCCCGGGTGATACGTTTTTGTGCGTGTGGAATAGACGGGAAGCGGAATCTTCTTAAACACAAAATAAAATATCCAAGTCGTCCGACGCAGCGTTTAGTGTCAGTTCATCAGACAACTCTTCTATTTGTAATAAATAATGAAATAATTCTTATTACTTTAAAGCAGTGCCCATGTATCCCTCACGGTAATGGCCACCAAATCAACGGCTGCCGGAACCGTCTCTGTGGTTCAGTGCTCAACCGCATGGCATCTATGGCAAACTATCTACATGGAAAACGTCTGCCCTCTAAATTTATAGAAAGACTTTGGAATTACGTCTTCTGCGCGGTTTCCGCGTTGTGCGCGTGTTCATGGGAACGTTGCTATCCTACCCCTTTTTAAGAAAGACAAAACAAACAGGGTACAAATGCATGACAATGACGAGAAATTGAATTGAATCAAACCTTTTCTTTTGGGTACAGGGAGACACACCACTGGTTCATCCGGGATAAGATAGGAAATGGAAAATATGGGTTGGGTTATGTGATATATATTTCGCAATTGACATATTGACTATTGCTGCTTCTGTTTGTGCAAAATTGCACTCGTTAGAATACTTTAAACGTCACGTGTAAAAAAACGCTGATAAGAGTTGCAATAAGGGATTTTATTTAAAAAGAGCCGGACGTTTGCATGCCTTTCTTCATTTCACACCTGAGACAAGACCAGATCGCAGTGCTCTCACGCGCGACAAACCGTCTGCTCCTCGTTCATCTTCCCCTAAACACCGGCCAAATTCCACACAGTATAAGGAATGGAAGTTCCCCTCATCTGCAAACAGGCCTGGCGGGGCCGCCGATTGATATCCAGGTCAAACGCGATGGCTTATTTTCTGAAGTTCCCAACATTACGTTATTGACTTGAGGCATGTTAATATTGAGTTACATGAGCTCTGCAGTTCGAGTCCTCTCCTGGGCCATGTTTAGTTTGAGGAATAGAGGATGCTGGCCTTGCATGGATCAGGGGCTTCACTCTCCTTCCAAAGTTTTCCTTAAGACACAGTGCAAATTCTCATCCCAACCAGTGAAGTGTTTTTAAGAAATACATTATTTGAGGCCTTTAATCTTAGCAATTCATTTGGGCGAATGTATAGTCGTTTTAAAATAACTAAGCCTTCGGGAGAGAATTTATGTTTAATCTGGAAGGAAAAAGGTTTCCTGATTAATTGGGATTTTAAATTTCACATGCTGTTCAATTCCCCCCAGAGTTATAGGCGTGAGATCTCCAAAAGCCGGGAAGTACCAAAAAAAAAAAAGATTAATGTGTGCTTTTAGACTCCGGTAATGACACGAAGAACAGTTCTTTTTAAAAACTTCTTTACATTTTTATTTCAGTGGGAGCCCAAGCCTCGCCTTACAGTGGGTTCAAACCGTTATCCATCCAACACTTCTATCCATCTTCACCGTAGGCTATAGGCCAAAAGGAGGCACCCACCAATGAACACTTTCAAAAGGTTTAATGTCATACCCATGGAGCAGCCATATCCTGCTGGGGCATAAGCTCACATCCCTTGGGCACCATTGGCATCTCGACAACTACATCTCCCAGTGCACACCCTCTGGAGGTCCTGCTCAGAGACCACCGCTGCTAAGGCCTTCCTTGGGGGCCTTCCTTCTTTTGTCTGTGGATCGCCGGTGCCCAAAGCAGCAGACAGAAGTTGCAAAAGATGATTTAAAGGCTTAGAGAATTTACCAGGAGAAAGGCTGTTTAAGTGCAAACCGGGCCTTTCCAGGTACCACACCCATCACCTCCCTCTTGGTTTACTCCGTACTAGCGACTAATTCTCGTTAAGTCCCCCTGCTCCCTGCCCTTTTCACACTCATTGAACTCCATGAATTGTTCGCGCAAAGTCCTCCCCCCGCAGGGGGATTAGATAACCCCAAAGCCCCCAAACACAACCTTCGACCTGCCGTCAGTGTTAACTCCCCGTCTGTGCTACGCGGTAGGTACGCTTGCAGAGTCATGTCCAGCGGGTATTAACGCGGCCAGTGTTCAGGTTCCTGATGTATGGAGTCCGGAACACAGCCTCCCACACACAGCCAAACTGGTTGCGCGCACTCCCGCATCTGTGTACGGATACCAGTTTCATTTCTTTCCTCCCGGTGTGCTTTGGTCTGGTAACAGTGTTATTAATCCTCTACATCTGGAAGAAATTGAATGGATTTATCATCCTGACTCCCCACTCTGCTCTGTGCGTTTGAGTGACCTCAGTGTGGTCTGAGAGGCTTGTTGCTGGGCTCGTTTAAAAATCTTCATCATGAGGACATTTTTGCCGCACGCCGACCTTTAGCTTTCAACATGGTGAATGCATTAACAGGGCTTCACAGAACTATTTATGTTTTTTGGAACGACTACGTCCCGAAAAATCTCTGCCTTCCTCAGGACAAATTTGGAAGGAGTTATTGGTAAAGCAATGCGGTTGGGAGGACACAATTATGGGGCTAATTAGCATGCAATTTCATATAATTTGATTATCATATTAGATGTGTTTCTTGTCCGCTTACTGCAGAAAGGGAGAAGGCTAATTTCTTTCAGGTGATATAATGACTGATTGGAGTTGGATTTCAGCCTTACAGTCTTACAAAACTTCATTACATCCGTAGAACACCAGTCAGCAGTAAACTGTCCTATCTGACTTCAGTGGCTCTAATTGAAATCAAGACAAGTATGCTTACTTTCTGAATTTATATCCTTTACAACACTAACTATCCATCTGTTCACCAACAACATTACTGTGCTATAAAGAGAGTGTATAGCCAGACGTATGTGGTTTTATTGTGATGATTTACACCGCATGGCTAAAATCAAAACTTAGTTTCCCCTTAATTTAATATTGAGATCCCCTTAAATCTTTGCCAAAATCCCTAGATAGTTACATATGACCCCAAATAACATTTATTGAATAATAGAGAGCCCTTTTTTGGTTACTGGCTGTCAAGCCAGGCTAAGGTGATTGGCATCTGAATGCCTTCCAAGCATTGAACATTTTTTTGATTGAATTTGCCATTAACAGGGGCATTGTACTCACAACACCTGACTTACATTCAGATGTCAAACAACTTTGTTCACAAGTGATTGGCAAAGTTGCCACTGAACGAGAGCAGCTCCAGTCCTCCCTTTGAGGGGTGGTGGATGGGGGACTCTGTCCTCCTCAACCCCAAACACGTCACCACGTAGTCGCCACTCTCATCTTGATGAAGCCAACTGATTATTTTATTAAGGGAGGAAAGTATCTTGACATGTTTGGACTTGAAGTCAGTTTTACCATATTTACCGTAGTGATTTGGGGAGCAATTTACGATATTTTGTGCACACAGAAATCAAACAATGTACACTATTTCATTCCAGCTGTTGGACCAGTGTTGCAAGTTAATTCTATTCACTGCAGATTAAATATGAATTATACATGCACGTTAATTCAGTGGTTTACAAGATTAGGGAACTTCAAACCAAAATGGGCACGGTCAATGCATATTTGTCAAAAAGGAATTCATGTGACATACAGCACCCAAATTCAATCTTCAACAAAGTATTTTCCAATAGAATTGCCAATTTAAGTCCTGGTCCAAATCAAAACTTTAACCCACCCGTTAATTTCAAACCTGATACTGAAGAGGGCTTTTTGGTATAATGGAAGGCTATTTTTTATACCCCAGTGAACTCACCGTAAATACAAGGTTTCCCCCCTCCCCCCCTCCTCTTTTCTCTTTCAGTATTGACCCTGCAAGGGATTCAAGGACCCCCCCACCGCTGACTCAATCTGTGCTCTCTGCTGCCCCTATTGTTGATGATTGGTGTATTTTTGTATTTGGTTTAGAGTTCCTATAGGTCCAGGTCATGGTTTAAAGATACACCAGTTTTTTCCTTGTATTTTACCTTACTTTCTTTTGCAAAAGTAACAAACACAAAAGATAGATACGGTACTATTACTCAGTTACTCAAAAACATATTGCTGCTCAATGAAAGTTGAGTTGGAAAAACTTTGGTATATTTCCTGAATATAAATGTGATACTTTTGTCAATGTGATTATGTTTGTATTGCTGATCACACTGCAGTACGATACGCTGTGTAGTTTGAATTGATACGTCAGGAATATGGCACAGTTTACCCGAAAATTATACGGATCCGTACACAGCGGGACGAAACAGTCACTGCGTTCCAGTATCACATGGGCCCGTTTTAATTTGAAAGACCACATCTGAATGAAAACAAAACCCAGTACAGTTGCGTTGGTTGGACACAATGACAGCGTCCTGACGGCCAGACCGTGCACGCCGTCCACTGACAATCTAAGGCACGGCAGAGGAAACAGGAGGGAGCTCTGAAAAGCGTCTAATTGCACGATCACTGCAGACAGCAGCCAATGCCAACGCAGACACAGCAGTCAAAATCAGGCGGCACAATATTGAGTGAGAAACGAGGGGGGGAACGAGGAAGAGCTCGGAGTGGAGTAAGGAAATAGAGCAGAAAAATATGGGGCTGACATAAAGGAGCACGGGATGGCACTGCCTAAAGACGAGCCTAGGCTGCAGAACAGCAGACTGGAGGATCCAGAGGTCGTTCCCATGGAAACCTTTGCCCAGGGAGATCACTGACCCTCCTGCTTACTAATACAAGCAGAGCGCAGATTGTAGGTCACACATGTCACCAACAATCCAATCAGCCTTAATCCGGTTTGACCGGATGGTCATAAATTAAACGGTAAAGATTTTTTTTCGTTTTGGCTCATCTAGCTAAAGAAGTATACTCTTTGTTTATGCGTATGGAAATATTTCAGACAAAAAGGGGAGCGGGAGCATCTGCAATTCGGAATGCTACTGGGAGGAAAAGTCTGTAACCACAGACTCTTTACACCCCATGGTCAATGTTCTGTCTAAACCTGACGATTTGGGGAGTTTTTGGCAGTGACTATTTTTCTGTGGATGAGCCCAAGTGGCAATAACGTCACTTGATTATTTCTGCTGGTGCATGTGAAAGTATTGTTCTTAAAACGATCACTTTCTTTCTGCTGGTGCATGTAAAAGTATTGTTCTTAAAATGATCACTTTCTTTCTGCTGGTGCATGTGAAAGTATTGTTCTTAAAACGATCGCTTTCTTTCTGCTGGTGCATGTGAAAGTATTGTTCTTAAAACGATCACTTTCTTTCTGCTGGTGCATGTAAAAGTATTGTTCTTAAAATGATCACTTTCTTTCTGCTGGTGCATGTGAAAGTATTGTTCTTAAAACGATCGCTTTCTTTCTGCTGGTGCATGTGAAAGTATTGTTCTTAAAACGATCACTTTCTTTCTGCTGGTGCATGTGAAAGTATTGTTCTTAAAACGATCACTTTCTTTCTGCTGGTGCATGTGAAAGTAT
>JAOYSI010072316.1:0-21696 GCA_025775065.1 Hiodon alosoides
CCCGGGGGGAGGGTGGTGTAGGATGTCTGGGACGGGGTGGGATACCCGGGGGGAGGGTGGTATGGGATGTCTGGGACGGGGTGGGATGTCTGGGACGGGGTGAGATGCCCGAGGACAGGGTGGTGTGGGATTTCTGGGGCAGGGTGGTGTGGGATGTCTGGGGCAGGGTGGGTAGGTATTGGGTGTAGAACATCTCCGTAGAAAGCTTGAGGGGTTTCTGGGACTTCGCCTTGTGGGCTAGCGCACATCGGGTGGTCACGGCTCAGTTGTGTTTTCCAGTGTCTTCTATGAAGACTGGGCTTTTCTGCTGGATGAAGAGAGAGCGAGCATGCTACCGACCATGGCAGCAGGTAATGAATACACAAAACCTTAAAAGACGTTGTTGTAGTACAAAGGCAGGCATATACAATTCTCATCTCTGCCTCCCGGTCTTTTTAATGAGTGTCTTGGTTTACCCAATTGTAAATGCGTGTGACGTAAGGCATAGCTAGAATTTTACATTAAAAAGTACACTGATTTGGTTAAAAGCATAGCCATGAGATAGTAATTTATGTCATTAATTTAAGATCACTAAGGCCACAGTGGAAGCTAAATAACCTGAATCTGCAAAAGAAATGTTCACAGCTGTTTGAATGGTGTTGTGAGTAGCAAGCAGCTGCCCGGGTCATCAGAACCCGGTGGTCTTGTTTGTGTGTTGCCCATGTAAGATGTGTTTCGGTCACACACATTTTGGCACGGGCGCAGGGCTGAACTCCATCTTGTTTGCCGTAAACATCGACAACACGGACTTGAACGGGCCAGGCCGGGCTGGGTCCTCGGTGACTCACCTGCTGAAAGAGTCCACCCAGGGAGTGAGCAGCCTGTGGAAGGAGTCGGCTCAGGGCGTCAGCACGCTCCTGCGGGAGATCAGCACCGCCACAGCTGCCGTGCCAGGTTTCAACCCCCGCCCCGACGCCCACTCCGACCCGTTGCCTGTCCTCCCCCGCAGCGCCTCCGCAGGTAGGGCGGGGAACAACACATAAAGTCGTAAAGTCTCGCCTTGACTTCGTAAATAGTTCCGGTGAAATGTTAATGTCATCGTGTGCCAGATATAATGACAGTGAGCTTTTTGTCTCTCTCAGACTCAGGTTTAAGAAAGGAACGCCGGAGGAGAAAGAAGATCACCAACATCATCTCCTTCGACGATGAGGAGGATGGCGGAGCCGAGGACGAGGAGGAGGACGTGGGGGGCCGGAGGAGGAGCAGGGTGGGTCGCGGGAGCTTGGAGGAGGCCGACAGGAACGGGGAGCTGGAGGCGGGCATCTGGGCCGTTGCGCACCTCAACGGGGCACCTGCCGACGCCAACGAGGAGGAGGAGGAGGACCTGTACGGGAAGAGCAGGCCAGAGGCCGAGGAAGAGCGAGGGTGTGGCGAGCAGTGAGTCGCTGGTGCCTCCTAAGTTTGACCATGACCGTTTGAAAAGGCTTAAATGATAATGAATACTTTTTATCATGTCGGCATATATAAAAACATTTTTTTAATAAGTTACTACAATATCGGAATTAAAAAATCTCAATATTAAAAAGTTGTTATTTGTTTGACGACTTGATTTGTATGTGATATTTTTCCTCCTCTCAGAGTTGTGGTGGGAAGCTTTTCGAGCATATCCACCTGGAGCCCCCTGCAGGTGATGAATGACAATGACAGCTCCGACATCCTCCTTCCCTTGGCCTCTAGCGAGTCCTATCCCAGGCCAGGTAATTGCAGCTACAGGCTGATGGGTCCAGGGGCATACTGGGTTGCTCAATTACGTTAAAAGTGAGCGCTTTCCACCGTCTAACACTGTGTGAAGGCTTCTGCCTCCTTTATCCTTTAGGCAGCGCCAGATATAAATACATAGAACCACTGTGTGGGTTTTGGAGAAGACGCTGTAGGTTGTCATGGTTGACGCCATTGTTCAGTGGCGGTGTTTGGGTGCACAGTGAAGTCGTGGGCGTGCCCTTTCTTTCAGAGAATTTGGTGGAAACCTTGGACTTCCGAGAAGAGGCTGACCGCAGCAGCGTGGGGGCTGACCCCGCACAGTCAAGATCCCAGCTCCAGTTCAGGCATGCCTTCCTCTATCTCTTCTCTGTGTCCTTATAACCATGGGAATTACAGGTTAAAATGCAACGCGGGCCGGGTCATGTTATGCCATACTTGTGGAATTTACCTTTGGCTTCCCCCCTCGCCCTCTCTGTTCAGTATGGAGCCTGGCCTTCCAGACCAGACCGCTGTGCTCTCCAGCATGCTACCTGCTCCTGGTCTGCCTGAGTCCATGACAGTGGGTAGGTGGTTGCCCCTTCTCCGCAGCCTTGTGTGAAGTGAAGCCAATTGGCTGCTCTAGTTTCGGCCGATGGTGTGTTTTCCGTGCAAAGCTCTGAGCCTCGGACCTTGGCCGCCGGTCTTGGAGCCCCTAAAAAATTCCGTTAGCAAGCGCTTAGTTTTGTTGTTCAGTCTGAAGAAGGGTGCAGTGGGGGGTGTATTTCTTCTGTCCACCTGTTGGGGCAGCAGCGCACCTTGCCCGAAGCTTTAAGGGCCAGATGGACTAAATAGGATTCTGGTCCTCCTGGTGCTGGAAAAACTCTGGCTTGAGAAGATCCCCCCTGTGTAGCTGATTTAGCAGCGTTTGCCAACCTGTAGAAGAGCAGGGAGAGAGATGGGGATAGTGAAGGGAACAGAATAATGCAGGAAATTTGAATGTACATTTATTAGCAAGATCATACACAGTGAATAAGGTGCTACATTTTATGCCATTGATTATTTTGCTAGTTTTTGTGTTCTCTGTCTGGACAGTCTCAGTTTTGTGGCATAGATGTCAAGTCTGCTTGTATTTGCCGGGTAAGAATGTAGATGTGGGAGGTAGTGCCCTGACCCTTGTTACAGCTTTCTTAAGGTAGTTTTAAAAGATTTTCTGTGTAATAGTTTACTGCTAGCATAAATCACTGGCAGTGTTTGAGACTTGGCATGTACTCCCCCTAATAATACGGAGCTAGTAATCTAAACAATACGGTTAATATAAATGATGCCAGGTTTGTGTCATTTTCTATGGTGTAGTGTGTGCTGTATATCTGTGTGTGTGTGTGTGTGTGTGTACATGCATACAAAATGCACATATGTTGTGCATGCATTTGCGAGAGAATGGTTCCCCATTAGCCGTGTGCCCAGAGCAGATGTGGCTCTAATAGTGTGAGGCTGGCTGTCCCTGGCGAGAGGAGATGATAGTGCTCCTTCCCCTGCAGTTAATTGGCGGATCCGAGCGCCTCTAATTGGAGGGCCTGTCAGCTGCGTTGATTCTCCTCAGTCGCTATCATCCCCCGAATAAAGACACAATGTCTTAGTTCCGGGGGCCTTTCAGATGTCAAGACAAAGCCCTCCTTTAGCTGTTTTTGTGCATCGTGCCTCGTGGGTTATTTATAACTTTTGTGGGGTGGGGGCGCGTGTTGGGTGGGGGCGTGGGTGGGGGCAGCGATGGAGAATCGACGGCGAGGAAGTGGAGTGGAACTCCGGTTGGCGGTCGCGCGGTCTTTCTCAGCCTCGTGGTCACGGAGGTCAAACGTCTCTTCTCTGGAGCAACCTTGGGAGTTCTGGGCTGGCATGTCGGAAAAATGATTTCATAGGCGGGGGGTTCATACAGTTACGAATGCTTGAAGTTTCAGTTGTGAAACAGTCATGTTGTTTGATGACAATTGCTCTTTATGGGATTTTACTGCTTTGCATGTTACCAAATTTTGTCCGTCGGTGTCAGAACAGTCAAATTTAAAGTCAAATAATAAAAAAAAACATACAATTGAGAGCCTTAGCAGAAATGTCACACAATCCAGTGGGGGGCGCTGTTGGTTTAGAAACCCAGGTCTTTTTTGTTATTGTGCATCGCAAGAATAGAATAGAAGAGAAAGTGTGGAAATTGTGCAAGGTTGTAAAATATACCGTTTTTTTTATCAGGGTATTTAAAGCCTAAATTGAAAGCAGGAGAAAATGGTCCTGTGGCAGATTTGCTCATTTTTTTACTCTTCGGAGAGTGTCTGACTTTTTGAAAGCCTGGGTTCACGCCCCTATACCAATCAGGCCCAACGTGTGATTGTTCTCCTCCTCCTATTACCAGGGGAAAATATTGATCTTGTGTCAAGAGGAATCTCCAAAGGTAGTCATGGACAACTGTGACCGAGAGCGTGTGGTTAATTGGGCTGCTTTGTGTCCATACAGCGGCGGTCAGAGGACACCGTCATGCGTCAGGTTGGGCGGCCTGTAGAGCCGAACTTTCATGGTGAGCCCTCAGTGTTGGGCATCCGTCACCCTGTGGCGACTGCGCTTTATACAAGCTCCTCATCGCGCTCCTTTACGAGGAGAGAGCACGGAGGCGCCCTCAGAGGGTGAACGCACCGCACTATGTGCAGTTTTTCTAGAGCATGGAACTGGGATGAGCTCCGACCAAGAGAAGCTCCAACTGCTGACAAGCGGTATCTTCTTAAGGAAAAACGAAAGTAAGGGAGAGGCACGTAAGCCGTTTAAAGAAAGCCCCGGCACTCTGCTTCTCTGCCCTGCCTTAAGCAGGCCATGTTATTTCGGATTTTATTTTACGAACGCGCAGAAGGAGGTGTTCGTGTCTCCCATTGAGAAGGTGCTGTTCCGTGTATTGCTTTGGCCGTGCATCCTTCGCACCTCGGCCGACGGCATTCTGGGAGGGAAAAAAAACCACAGCCTGGTATTGCCCGGGTGGGTGGCGAGAAGGCCGATGTGCGTGAAACTTGATTTGCGCAGCCATAGTGATAAATTGATTAAGCTTGACGTTTGTTTATGCCGTTTGTCACTAAAATGAATCTTCAAAAAATAGCCCGTCTCTATGGCACCCGTAAATGTGCCAAGAAGGGCAGCTGTTGATTTTAGTTTATTATTTGATTATGTATGCTTGTGTGTCTGTGTATATACATATAAACATGGTCATACAATTATATATATATATATATATATGTATATATGTATGTGTGTGTATACAATATCAGTTTTAAAACTCTGCCCTTCTAGTTCACCGCTGTGAAAATCTGCAGGTTTCTTGACTGTGGGCCAGGACACCGATATCAGATTTGGGAAGGTATCAAAGTGCTCGACTCACACTTTAAGTGCTTAGATTGCGACAAGCTGGGCAAAATTCTCATGGGGCAGCAGGGATTACTCTCAAAATGGAAGAGAGAATATTGCAAGCGCCTCCTGCAGCTATCTTCGGGTTCTAAAGGTTAACTGATTAACTTTTGGGTTAAACTTCCAACTTTTCGATGGATATTGGAAAACCTTTCTATGATTGAAATGTAAACAACTTGGCTACTGCTTAATAATAAATGACTGCGTTTTGTTTTGTTCTCTTTCTTTCGACACTGATAAATTGAGCTGAACCATCTTAAGGGGAAAAATGTGATTTTGCTGGGGTTACACTCAGACAGGTGTATCCTGTGGAAGGTGATACTGTCTTTCTGGGAGCTGAAGAGTAGGTTGGGGGTTTACACGGTGCCACTAAGAAACGGGTATGGAGGAGAGGGCCTGCAAAATAAATCATCGACTCCTGTGTGACCGTGGTGGTGCGGTGAGGCGTCAAGAATTGGTTCCTCCTGCAGATGGTTGTGCTCTGGAGGGGGGCGCTTTCATCTGCTTGTCTCCTCAGGCGATTCCCCCTACTCCTCACCTTTGTCCCCAAGTCTCCTCTAACTTGTGTGCGCGCGCGCGCACACACACATACTCGCAAATTCTTTTGTAACCTTGCAAACTGAGAGACACTGAAGAACTTTGGCAGGAGTTTTGGTGTCCTAGGGTAAGGCAGGTTATTGCGATCGCTGCTTTGCTGAAACAGGTGTCCTCTGCATTCCGTTTTTTTATTTTTTATCTCCAAACAGTAGGGTATGACGCTTGTCCCGCAGTGCTGATCTTTCCTGTACATATTGGTGTCAGTTGGCCCCAAGTGGTTAGCGGGATTGGTCTTGTTACCGGTCCACTGCAGTGTCGGGTCCAAGCCTTAATCTGCCACTGCTTTAATCAAGTCAGTTAACCGTCATTGCTTTAGTCAGACAGATGCACTCTGAAACTATAGTTACTGTAGTTATTGGACAAGATTTCTGCTAAGCACCTCTGTACTGGTAAGAAGGGATCGATTTTTTTTTTTTTAGAATGGCTGGCTTTTCCTTTCTTCTGCAGCCTTGGAGGTCATTTTTTTGAGCTTCGATTTAAGAAGTTTTTTTGGTTTTATGAAAAGTAGCTTTAAACCCGCTCGCTATAGTCAATACGTGTGGCTTTTGATTAGAAGAGGCTTGTTTGGAAAGAGCATATCGAAAAAGAATCCCTGGGATTCTCCTGCCGGTAAGGTTTCCCCTTCGATCCGTCCGACCTTACCCCACCTGAGCCCCCGCGGCACTTCATTTAGTGGTTGCTGGGTGATGGGAGCTCGGGGCTATTGTTTGCTGGAGACTATTTCCCTGGCCGACCTCCCCTGGGTATCGATCCCAGTGTCCAGCGTTGAAAACAAGTGGAGGGGGAGGAGGAGGAGGGTTAGTAGAGGCCAGGAGTCCTCTGGCGGCATCCCCCGTTCTATTGGAGGGGAAATCACTGCGGAAGGTTGGAATGGCTTAATCATCTGGGTTTCCAGTTGTCCACTGTCATGTGATATAGAGCATCCCGTGGCCTGTACAAGGCCAAGGACACCCATCAGTTTGTTTAATGACTGGCTGACTGAAAGCTCTTCGCCTTACTTGAGCTAAAAGAATTCTGAGGCCCTGTCTTGAAAAGTCAGTAAGTGCTTGGGTTGGGTTTCTTCAGGAAGAAACCTATTTCTCCTTGAAGAAATGTAAGAATGTCTGGACAAATGTCTGGATGATATTGATCTTTATAAACCATGTTACTCTTTTTTAATCAGTTTTCTTTTTCAGACTTTTTGTATTTTTCACCAGTTTCACCCAATTAAGAATCTCTAGTTATGCTAATGAACTAATGGCCACGCGCGGAGAGGGTGAGGAAGTGCGACTGATTCCAGAGTCGGACATTTTGTTTCCACACTGCGGACTGCACAGGCTACGCGAGAGGCGCCTGGGAAGCCGATACACTATGCCAGTTAGGATCGAAGCGGAGAAAAACCCTGCCACCCCGGCCCACGCTCTGCTCCGCCAGTCCTGCCCCTCTAATCTTCCTCCAACCCTAACCCTGACCCGCCTCAGTTGTGCGAACCGCAGCCCGTCGTCCACGACTCCGGGTTGGTTATTCACTCTTGAATGATGAAAAATAAAAGGGTTGGGGTGGGGAAAAAAGTAACGTTTAGGCCGCGTTGAATATTAAATTCACACTTTTTAATTGCTGTTACTTTTAACAGCACTCTGCTTACATTACATTTTGTCTAAAGAAGTTTTATAAAGCATAATCTTTCACACGCACCTCGACAACATCTGTGGTACCAGCTGCTCCAGACTTGTTGTAATGATCACGCTTTCTACCAGCCTTAATGCTTTCACTGTTTTTTTTGTTCTTCTGCCCCCCAGCGTGTTATACACTTGGCTACTTATTAGCTGCAATTTCCATCCAGTCTCCAATGGCCTAGCACCCGTCAACAACCGAGTCTCCTCAGTGTAACTTTCAGAAGTGACTTGGCTTATATAGAAACAGGGAACGACGTGATCTCTTGGCCAGAGAGCGTAATCAAAGAAGCTTGGAAAGGTGCTGGGTGTAATCCTGTGGGTGTCCAGTCTCAACTGCTTTGATTTCAAAACTTGAATCACGTTTTTTTCCTCTTCTCTGATTTGAAAAACACTTAACTGAGGTAAGACTGAATAAAAATGTATAGACTTCTAAAAAGCATCTTTAATATGAAGATATTTTAACAGCAGACATAAACATGTCTGCTGACATGATGATGATATCATTATCTCTTGATAAACCTTGAATAATTTGTTTTCTGAAACATTATTTATTCCTCCCACATTTATTCCTTTATGGTGAAAAGGTAAAAAGGAAATAAGTAGAAACTGCCAACCTCTTTTAATTGTTTCTATGTTCTATCTGTAAAAACACTTATCTGTGCGTAGCTCTGAGGATGCGCGTGGATTATGCCGCATTGTATTGGGATTAGAGTGCGATTCTGTGCTGTCTGCGCTTCTCTGCCAGTTGTCCTGTTGTGGAAGTGGTGTTGCCCGAAGGCCTGTGTTACAGGGAGGCTTCGTGGGCTGAAAGGGGGTAATGTGGAGGCTGAGATAAGCGTGAAGCATCTTGAGGGAGGGCTAGGAAGTCAGCAGTTGGTGGACTTGCCGGAAAACGCTAGAAAAAGCGGATATGCTTTGTCAAGTCCTCTCACTTTGTTGCTGTTGAATATCAGCACGTTAGCTAGAATGAGTGAGGAAAAGTTTGAATCGTGTATACATTTTAAAAATAAAATGTTCTTTGTAAATGTACTCAGGTGCAGGTTCTTTCGCTATTTCCTGGATCGGGACATCTGACTTGTTTTGTCACCTGCCCAGCCTGGCTGCCTAAGGGCCAGGTTGACGCAGTGGGATGTGGTCTGTTGTGTGAATCCAACTTGCAAGGTGTTTGTCTGCGGGCATGTCATGAACACAGGCGTTTTAAGTCACAATGATAAACATGCTATTGTCCTGAACTTTGCCGAATAATTACTACCACTTTAATTATTCTTTGTCTTTTTTTTCTCTCTCTCGCCCCCAGTTTTATTCTTTATTTTCTCCTCTCAGTAGTTATGTCCGACAAAATGGCTAAACCTTAGCATTGTCATGTGATATTGTTTATACACTCACCGGCCACTTTATAAGGTACACCTTGCTAGTACCGGGTTGTGCCCCCTTTTGTCTTCCGAACTGCCTTAATTCTTTGTGGCATAGATTCAACAAGGCTCTGGAAACATTCCTCAGAGATTTTGGTCCATACTGGCATGATAGCATCACACAGTTGCTGCAGATTTGTCCGCTGCACATCCATTATGTGTATATATCCCGTTCCACCACATCCCAAAGGTGCTCTATTGGATTGAGATCTGGTGACTGTGGAGGCCATTTGATTACAGTGAACTAATTTTCATGTTCAAGAGACCAGTTTGAGATGATGTGAGCTTTGTGACATGGCGCGTTATCCTGGATAGTAGCCATTAGAAGATGGGTACACTGTGGTCATAAAGGGATGGACATGGTCAGCAACAATACTCAGGTAGGCTGTGGCATTTAAACAATGCTCAGTTGGTACTAAGGGGTCCAAATTGTGCCAAGAAAATATCCCCAGCACCATTACACCACCACCACCAGGCTGAACCGTTGATAAAAGGCAGGACGGATCCATGCTTTCATGTTGTTTACGCCAAATTCTGACCCTACCATCTGAATGTGGCAGCAGAAATCGAGACTCGTCAGACCAGGCAACGTTTTTCCGATCTTCTATTGTCCAATTTTGGTGAGCCCATGTGAATTGTCTCAGTTTCCTGTTGTTAGCTGACAGGAGTGGCACCCGGTGTGGTCTTCTGCTGCTGTAGCCCATCTCCTTCAAGGTTCGACGTGTTGTGTGTTCAGAGATACTCTTCTGCATACCTCGGTTGTAGCGAGTGGTTATTTGAGTTACTGTTGCCTTTCTATTAACTTGAACCAGTCTGGCCATTCTCCTCTGACCACTGCCATCAACAAGGCATGTTCGCCCAGATAACTGCCGCTCACTGGATATTTTCTCTTTTTTGGACCCATTCTCTGTAAACCCTAGAGATGGTTTTTGTGAAAATCCCTGTAGATCAGCAGTTTCTTAAATACTCAAACCAGCCCGTCTGGCACCAACAACAATGCCACGTTTCAATGTCACTTAAATCACCTTTCTTCCCCATTCTGATGCCTGGTTTTCAACTCGTCTTGAACATGTCTACATGCATAAATGCATTGAGTTGCTGACATGTGTATGGCTGATTAGATATTTGCGTTAATAAGCAGTTGAAGAGGTATACCTAATAAAGTGGCCGTATATTTGTATATTTTTTATGCGCTGTATTTATTTACATTTATATATTTATATATATGCCCTATTTAATTGCTTATGTTTCTTAAGTAATAAATATTATGTTGTTGTTTATCAACTTGCACCCTTCTTTTGAATCATTGCATCAAATGGATTAATATGAAATTGATAGGCAACATAAGATTTCTCTATATTGTAAGTACTTACTGTCAAATACTAGGACCAAACTCCTCTTCACTGTCTTATGGGACTGTGAGACACCTCTGCCATGGATAAAACGTAATTTTGGTCGCGTTCAAGCGTCCGAATGATGTATACAGCTGCCATGCAGCCTTGGATCGTTTCTCCTGCCGTGTCTGTCCTCTCACAAATAATCTGTTCTGACCTTTTACAATGCTGCTGATGGTGCTTATGACAGGGTTTCTCCCGCTGTGCACGAAATGAGCGTTCTGCGCACAGCGGCGTTGTGGTTTCGCTGTGTTGCCAAAATGAACTTTTAGTTTTTTTGTAGGACTGGTTGGATGCTGTTGGAAACGGGGTGGGGTGGGGTGGGGCGGGGCACGAAATATATTTTAGTTCTACTTTCTTTAATGAACTTTTTTGTTGTTATTTGCAGCCGAGCTACGGCAAGCCATAGTGGCCATGATGAGCAGGAAAGATGAACTGGAGGAGCAAAACACGTGGGTATATCTCCGGCAGTTAACTTAGAATGGTATAAAGTTGGTAATGGGTTACTGAAATAGTTTTTGATAGTCGTCAGAATGTCTTTAAAATCGTTTGAAATGTCCTTGTCTTCAGATATTAGTCTTTTTTATTTAAAAAAAAAGGGGGTTGCAGACCTTAAGTACAAAAAAGACAGAATCCCTTTTTTTTTTTTTTTTTTTTTTCTTTTTAGACAAAAATAGCACCACCCTGGCACTTACCTAACGGTAAATGGGCAACGCCTCATTGTAACTGGGTACTGTAGATTATGTGCATTGCCAAGTCCTTTGGCCAGATTTATGGATGTCATCTTGGCCTGCCATCTCCTCGCAAACTAGTCGTTTTCCTATTTCTTGGTATATGCTGGAAGAGGCTTCAGCAGTGCCTGCTGAAGTATAGCCGTAGACGCACTTTGGTACAAACGTTCTGCTCTCTGCAGTATTGGTCTCTATTCAGAAAAGTATTGCTCTGCTAGTCCGCACCTGTAGCGAACTGCTAATAGGCTCTCAGGCCAAAGCGGATGTGAAGTTTTCTGAGCGACGCGGGTGGCCTCAGTGGTGAAAGGGATCTGCGTTGTGACCGAGGTGCTGTGGTCTGGACCAGGTCTCTTCGCAGCCTGCTGGACGGGGAGATGGAGCACTCGGCAGGTCTGCGGCACGAAGTGGACGGTCTGAAGAGGCGACTGGGCGAGCTGGAGGAGAGACACACCGCTAAAATCCAGGCCCTTGGCAGGTAGGCAGCCCCTGCAGGTAACGAGAGCCGCTCCCTTTCAAGGCAAGACCACGGCCCGGCCGTTAGAATTTATTTTTTAGAAATTTGGAATGGCCAAGGACGTTTTGGGTATTTTATTTTTTTTCCGCAATTTGGAATCGGTGATTGTGGTAACAGATCGCAGCTTGTTGGTACGTCTCTCGTCGCCCCACACGTGGAGGTTTAGGAAGTACGTCTCCTCCAGTCCTAGTGGCCTTCATGCCACCCGTCTCTTTTCCACACCGAAGACCGGACGGCCCGCGTAACAGGTTTAGCGCTGATTGTAGGAGCGAAAGGTCCGTCTCAACAGCACCGCCGGCCTGCAGGCTGATTGGAAGCCGGTTGGAGACGCGGCTGAGCCATGAACCGAGAAAAGCCCTGTCGATTTCGGCCAGTCCGGATGGTGCCCTGTCCACTGGGCACTGACTCTTTGCTCTACCAGTCACGGTCAGCTAATGACATGACTGGGGGAACTCCAGCTCAAAGGGTTCAGCCCGCTCTCGGCTGAGCGCCTTCTACCGACCGAGCCACTTCTGATTCGTTATTTTCTCTGAAGTTTTAAGTTCTTAAGGGGCCGTTGATCTTAATATAGAAATGTTGCACTGTTTCTGACCATAGTACCCCGGTGACTCGCTTGCAACCCGTTTACCTGGCCTGAAATGGTGTTTTATCTGCACACAACATGGCGCTGTTCCCCCCGGTTTGTCGGAGGTACAGCGGGAGGACTAGAAGGGATCTCTGAATGTGTAAGAACTGCATGAGTTTTTCAATGACAATTTCCTTTGCAGGACTAAGGAGGCCTGTCCGGGCCTGTGTAGATGCAGTGTTGCGCCGGGCCGGGGGGTGATTGATGCCCTGCTCGGGGCTCCAACTCAGCGCTGTCGGTGCGTGGCAGCTCACTTTTCGGCCGATCGATTACGCGACCGCCGCCGCCCCGAGCGAGGCACCATCGCCCGCTCGAGCTGAAGGTCGCGCCTCCCCCCCCACCCCAGCAAGGTTAATTACCCTGATCCGAGGAGCCGTTTCTTCCCTAAATCTCGCGCTCGTTGAGTTGATTTGCTGTGTTCCGACTCTCGTGTCTGGCCTGTAGCGGGCACACTAAAAAGGGCTTGTTAGCGCTCCCCTATGCTTTACCGCTTATCGGCAGAAGCGCTGAATTTTTTATCATGGTTGCTTGTTACAATAAATAAAGTATGTTTTTCTTTATGAGTTGTACTCCTCCGAGGCGTACAAGGTTGCTTGTGGTGTAGTCAAGTCATGAGGGTGGCCCTGCCTTCCTGCACCACCCCCACCACCTACTCCACTCTGTTTAGGGCTGGAAGTGATCACAGCAGACCTGTCCAGAGGAATATAGGGGTTTTTTTTTGTGGTCTCGTTGAAAGTTTCTTTGATGGAATTCATCCCATCCGGTCAGTTAACTTTCGTAAGAACTAATTGCACATAAAGAGCAATAAAACAAACACAAAGGATCTGTTTTATTGTCAGTTGTCTTTGAATGTGTTTGACAAAGACCCGATCTTAAAGAAATGGCTCAGTAGTGGCTCATTGTAAATTTCTGCGTGGGCAACACTGCAGAAGCGATTGGGCTTTGGACCGTAGGGTGGCTGACCTGGACAACGATGGGTTGGGTTTTAAGCAGAATATTGCATTTGAATTGTTCTTTATTTAGCCCCTATAAATTCATCTTTATAAAAATCACGTGATTTAGTTGTCCCCATCATGCTGTTTGATATACAGGAATGGAAGCGTGTTGCATCGTTCGGCCTTCTCTACCGAAAACTTCTCTGCCGAGACAACAATGCCGTTTTCATTGTTTCCAAACACGCACTCCGGCAAAGTCAGGGAAGTTGAAATACATTTCTTTTAAAAACCCACGAGGCACTGTGTAGGGTATAGTCGCACTGGCATTATTTTGGTACAAAACTGTGGCCATATTACATACAGAAAACTGATGAGGCAGATAGTTGGTCAACCGTTACCTCTACCGACATACTCTGATAACTCTGACATAAGCTCCTGCTGTTTTATAGCATTTTATACCTGCTTTCACACACTCCTTGAGAATACCCATCAGAAAAAGGAAAAAAAAAAAAAAGGTATTTCACTCTTCTCCAGGGAAATTGTTTATCAGGCACCAACAGGGTTTTCTTCCCAGAAGGTAATAGATTTATGCGAGCCAATATGGAGATGGGAGCTGTCTGCGCGTGTGTTCCACCTGTCACACCGCCGGGTATGTGGCCGTCACTGCCTGTTCCCTGCCTGGAATTTCATTGTTCCAGCCCAAACAGGAAAGGTCTCGGCTTAGGTATTGAAGTTAAATAAAATCTGGCAGGTTTGGACCCAGAGAGAAAATAAAAAACCCACATGCTGGCTATTTCCGATAAAGTATTCTGCGGTCCTGTTACAGGATCGGGCATGGTTTGGGCAGCTAAGAATGGCGCCCGGAGTTGTACGTTTACAGTGGGGCTGAATTCTGAATTCTTATATGGGGGGGAGGGGGGTGGAGAATCCGCAGTCAAAGAGGATCTCGGTAGGGGCGAGGCTAGGGTGGGGGATCATTCTGGGTCTGAGTGGACCACAGACAGGGGCTATTTTGGCCCTGCTGTCCATAGATAAAATACCCTCAATGGTCTAGGAGGGCTGGAATTTAACAGATTAGTTCAGAAGAAATGCTCTTTGTGGAAAAACGTTATTTTGAAGGCTGTGTGGTCTCATTCAGACCTTGTGCATATGTATGTGCACATTTTCACACACACGTGCACAGACACACACACGGACACATGCATGAAAGCTTTGGTACTCATTCAAATGCTCGACAGGAAATTGCCTGCGCTAATCCCACGTTGCTCGACTCCCTGGAGGGATAGACAAGTTTTTGGTGCTGGTTTTACCTGAGCTACCAATGACCTAATTTAATCAACTGCAAGGGTTGTTTGGTTATTGACTACACTCTCCAGTATCTTCTTCTCTCGAGATGACAGAGCTACAAAAGCGTCTGTTAAGGTTAATTGATTGAAGTCCAGGTTCACTGTGCTAACGCCTACACCTCGAGGTGGGTCGGTGCTAGGTGTTTTCCCTGAGCTGATGGGTAAAAAAATTCTGAAAGCAGAATGCAGGGAAGATAAGAATTCCTGAATGCCTTTTTACTCGGGAGGGTTTCTGGGATGTCCCACAGCTGAGTGGGCATGAGCTGGGCACCCGCCCCTGGAATTTTGGCCACGTGTTTACAGCTCACAGCTGTAAGGTGCAGGGGCAAAGGCAGCTCATGTGAGCGAGGTGTCAGTTCCCAAGCCCTGCATTCTCATGGATATTTGTGACCTCGTTATATGTTTGTTTATGTGCGTGAGGGGGTTACTTACCTTCTCCAGTTGTATCCTCCTGCACTTTCTGTCTGAGGCAAACGTTTGTCTAAGTGCTTATTAGTGTTACCTTAGCTTCAGTGTACATGAATGGCTATTGCAACACTCAATTAAGGTTATGTTAATTGTTTTATTGTGGATGAAACTGAAATGTCAGTGTGTATGGCGGTAGGGTTAAGCTCATTGTGTGGCGGGGTATTCTTGGTTCGTCCGATCGTGATTGGCGTTGGGTGCTGGGGAGATTAGGGTTAGAAAAGGCGTTTTTTAAAGAAGAGAGTGGGGAGGGTGGTGGAGTTGAATAGAGGGAGAATTTTTGAAGGCCATTCTCTGGTGTGGCCCCTCGACTTATATTTTGTCAGTTGCATATTAAAATTCACCATCATTTGATGCATTACCAGTAGAGTTAGTATCGCCTTTTTCCATGCTAACACTTCACCTGCGCGGTAGTGTGTGAGTCTTTAGTTCCAGACGGAGGCAGTCTGTGGCACTCTTTGAACCGAGTCAGAAAGTTGGGCGAATTGATTAATGGACAGTGGCAGTCTGTGACATTCCCTTCAGTAAGCTCTAAACGCTGCAGGCTAAGCCCTCTTTCAGGTGTTTCTTTGAAGAATGTGACTGCACATCCCTCTTCCTGAACGTCCCGTGTTCACCCCACTGAACGGGGTAAGTGCAGCGAAAGCAATCTTGTAATTACAGGATGAAGAGTTTGAATGAAGAGCAAACAACCCCTGAAGGCGTTTTCTTACATCATGTAGCAACACTCACCAAATGTGAAATTGGAAAGCCCTCTCCTTAGTTGTTGTAGTTTTATCTACATTGACCTGTGGTCTTCGTGTGATTTAAAAAAATATATTTCTTCTCGTTTCTTTCTCTGTCCGCGTTCCTTAGACCAGAGTTTGTCTGAAAAACAGGCCATCACTCTACATTTTGTAGTTCATATTTAAAACTAAGGATCTCCCCCCTGATATTGCACGCGTCCTGTGCCATCACATATGCCAAAGGGCACTGTTGATGTGAACTGGTATGCATAGTTACGGTTCCATCTTTCTCAGGAAAGCGTTATAAAATACAAACGTTTGCATCACGAGTTAACCTGTAAGCTGACACGACTCACGCAACACAAATGATGATTATCTTTCCCGTCATTGTTTTTTAAATGAGCGAATTATCCAGAAAAACGTTCTTGTCTCTGTTTTAGAACCACTGGAGGCGCACGGCTGTTCACTGAAAAAGCACTTATCTTTGATTCATGGCAAATCGGAAATCGGCTGCCTACTTTTTCTGTCACAGAGAACAGGGGTACCGGCGATTCAGATTGAGCTGAATTATGTAGCGCCGTAACTGCTGCTCGTACTCTTTGAGAAGAACTTGCGCACCCCACTTATTACATTCCATTTCATAGCCCGCAGAAGCTAAAATGGGAGCACTTTGAATGGGCCTGACAGGCTCTCAAAGGGAGATACGTGCTAATTAACTAGGGAGCTGTCGCGCTTCGGACAATTTGCTGCTATTTTAATGAAACCCGCTCAGGTGCGAGTCATCAATATTCTATAATTCTTCCAGTGCTTCAGTCCGACCGGAATATTTTTGCATACGTTTCGTCAAGATCTGTACGCGAAACGCATTTAGACACTTTTTCCCGAGGCCATTGATCCCTGATGGAAATAACAAAGGAAAAACCAGAGGAAATGTATGTATTTAGAAGAGTCCCCTCCTGCAGCGTTTTCTCCACACATTCATGCGGAAAGCTTTATAATGGCTTTGTGGAACAATCAGGCTTGTAAACGTCCTTGCTGGCTTTCTTTGTGAGTATTGTTGGTGTTTCCGGTTGGCGCTGGTTTGGAGAAAATATGGCCGCTTGAATCCAAGGGATCATGACACTGTGCGTTTAACTCAAAGATGGTCTTTCTTTTTTTTCGAGAGAGAGAAAGGGGAGAAAGAAAAAAGAAAAACGACAAATGAAAACAACACCTCTGACTCAACGAAGCCATTCACTTATTTAGTGCTGACATATTTAGTACATTTAGCCAACGCTCTTCTGCACCTCAGTCAGCAGGAGGCCTTTTATCATTTACGATCTTACAGGGTTGTGTACGCATTATGTGTTATATGCTATCTATTTGCAAAAAGCTTTCTTTTGTTTTAGTTTTTTTTTTGGGGTGGGGGGGGGTTCAGACCTGAAGTTGTTACTGAGTGCTTGTGCCAGATTAACACAGTAGCTGATGATGTCGACATTTTTTCGTTGTCCTCTAATCGACATTTTAGAGCCTTGGTGTTATGATGAATTTACATAATTTGCCTGTTCAGGTAAAGCCAGGACTTTGCGGGCTTCTTTATACGAGGCCTCTTTAAATGATCATCGGGGAAAAATTCATTTAGTGCAACTGAGGCAAAGCAGTACAGATGCAATATAGTGCAAAAAAGACAAAAAAAAAATGAAGTAAAGTTGGTTGGCAACTCAGCAGGTTTTAAAGTTTTCAATAGGTGATCTCTGCATGTAGATCCCAGCGTGTGGTGTGGAACTGTTGTCTCGAGGTGTGTGGCCTTGGAGGGGAGGGACTGAGAGTCAGATTAATGGATAAATCATCCTTTCCACATCCTCGTGAGCTCTGTTGAACAAAGAATTTGATTTAAGGAATCGACACTGTTATAAGTGTTTGGTACCTTGACCATGTCCTTCAGGAATGTTTCAGGACCTCCATATTGGAGATCATGTGTTTGTTTCCACTGGCCTGGAATTTATATCGTGCCAAGTGCGTGCTCAATTCAGCATGAGAGCTTGGGGTTCCTCGTATATATATATATATATATATAATATCACTAGTCTGCCTTGGGAAGGTATCCAGTTTTCACCTGGGATCCCCGCCTCTTCCTGGAGGAGAATGTAATGGAGGTCGGCTGACTGCTTGTCTGTCAGCAATGGGTGCTAGAAAATGTGACTTCCAACTGCAAAACGATCCTTTTTGCGTCGCTGAATGCACTACATAACTAGACTTAATAATGCATTCATGAGACACAGTCTTGGTCAGAATTCTCCAGCTCAACAGAGTTCCATAACCCGGTGTAGTTTTAGCTTCTCCGGACAGACCCCTTCAAGCAACCGGGGTCTCATTTTGGGCACGCGACCGGTCAGGAATAGGGGCAGCGCGGCCGCCCTCTGCTCCCCATCCGCGAATCAGTCTGACGGTGAACTGTTTGTTTTTTTACAGGGAGAACGAGGTGCTGAAAGTCCAGCTGAAGAAGTACGTGGGAGCGGTCCAGATGCTGAAGAGAGAAGGCGGCCAAATCAACGACGGTAACGGGAATGGCGACCGTCGGAGTACCGCTACGTTCCTATACGTGCGTGTAGGGCGAACGATAGGCTGCAGAGGCATAGGCAACTCTCTCAAAGGAGAACTTGGCTGAAAGCGACGCGGGGGGGGGCTGGGCTTCCGCTCTGATTTGTCTTCAGTTGCTCGCTGGGCTTTTGCTGACAGGCTGGATGAAACGGCGCATTAGTATGGTTGGCGGAATACTGACACGTTATTAGCAATTGTCTCGTTTTAAGGTGCGTAGATTTTTAAAATATTTTTTCCTGTTATTGCCCGAGGGCTGCTTTGTAAGGTTATTCTGATAAGGGGATATACTCGGAGAGAGGACTGATGTGGTGCAAGAAATTGAACAGGCATTATACTGCTCAGTCCAGCCAGAAAAGTGTCTATAAGCCTCTAGAGATAAAAGGCCGGTAAAGGCTCACTTGTCCGTGTTCTCATTCTCTATTCTCTATTGGGGCCAGGCATTACTGTCCAAGGTCTACGCGCAGCTGGACCATGTTACTGGACTATCGCGCAGTCGCCGTGGCTGCTGGTTAATTCATTGGAACGTAGTCTCTGGGGGTGGGAGAAGTGGACAAGCCTTCATTAACGAAGCTTGTTCGTGCAGCGTTCCCATGGGTCTCCTGAGCCGCGAGTGGGCCAGGAAACCAATATGGCTTTGTTCCTGCAGCTGAAGGGACTGCGGAGGCCCTGCCTTTCAGAGCGGGTGTCCCCTCCCTAGACGCACTGTGTGTATTCCGGCCACCGACAGGCTATTCGATTCCATCAGAGAAGAGTCTTTTCCGTTGTTAGACGTTTCCAATAGCTTCTCAAGACGCTGGTCTCCTGAGCAAGCTGCGACTTCACGCGGAGCGTCGCATAGTGCCCGTGATGGAGTGCTCCGAGCTCCGGGAAGATGGCCTTTGGGACTACGTGGCAAAAGTAAAACAAACACTGATCCGCCACTAGCCCCCCCCCCCCCACCCTCGATGGACGGTAATTAAGAATAAGCGATGTCATTTCCCGCGGAACGCTTTAACCCTGAAACCGTTCAGCTGTGTCTAACCTCCCCCCGGGTTCGTCTGTGATAAATGACACCTTATTTCCCAGCTGCTGTTGGGATGTTTTTCTCGCCACTGCAAGGCTGTGTCCCCCAGAAGAAAATTGGAACCTTGAGGCCCAGGTGTATATGCTCTGGCGCGGCGCTGGGTCACACAAATAACGCTGTTGACTCTGTTTCGGAGTTGCTGTGTCCGCTCTGCTGTTTGTGCTGTGTACAAAGAGGTTCGGTGGTCATCTTTATTATTTTTTATAACCGCTCACCTGGGACTATTGAAATTGCCTGCAGATTTCCCGAGGCCTTGATTCATGACGGCGGAAGCGCGTTCCTTGGGTTCGATTCCGTGTTGTTCTCCCTGGTTGCAAACGCAGCTCCAGAACCACTGCTTTGTGCTGCCGCGTTGCATTTCCGAGAGGTTGATCACCACCTCCTCCGGGACGAGACGGGCCGCTCCTGCTTCAGCGGTGCGGGGGGGACGCGGGACGCGGGACGCGACTAGTGCTTGGTCTCACAGCATGGAGCTCCTTCAGATCACGGCATTGGGAGCCGGTCCGACGCGGCTGCGGGTCCCGCACGGAAATTGACCTCCAACTTGCGACGCGTCTGGTTTCAGATAATTTATTCTGCGCGAGAGACAGAGGGAGAAGTTGAGAGAGAGGGAGAATTGAAAAGTTTTTTCATCAGGCTTCCGAGGAAATCATCAATAAGTGTAGGCTGGATCTCGCATGATTACGTAATTACTTTCCCCGGCTCATGCCCTTTGCAAGGAAACCAAACGGAGCGTGCTGAATAGGGTTGGTTGGACGAAGGAAAGCTCCCGGTAGGCAGAAGGGCGAGTCTTTACGAAACAGAAGGTTGTGTGTTTACCCGGGAGGAGAGGTGTGAGGGCCACCTGCCCCCCCCCTCTAGGTGCGGGTGGCGGATCCAGTCACCTGTGCCGCGACAGTGTTAATGAACATTTTAATCAACGCCTGCCGGTTAAACAGTGTTTTAATATCTCCCCTGTCGACGGCCCCTTTCTTATCCTTACCCTGCGATTATGTGAGGTTGTCTCGCTCCGGCCCGCGTGTGATAGAAGTGCAGCAGGTTGTCTTCACAGCCTGGGCCGCAGGTGTGGGCATGGGTACACTTTGGGAGCCCGGGCTCTTGGGGGGCGGCCTGCACCTGTTGCCTGAGGCTGTTTGTGCTTCGCGCGCCGCGAAACTGCCCACCATCCGGCCCTAAGTGTGATTCCCTGTAGCGCTCGCAGGAACAAGCCCCCTCACAGCCCAGACCTGCAGTCTCCTGCAGACACGGGCCTAATGGCGCATGACTGAAGCCAGCGAGAGAACGAGAGGCATTTCTTTAACCCATGCGTTTTGATGAGAACCATGAATTTGTATGAATGCATGAATTTTGACGCTCGATGAATTTGTAGAGGACAGGTCCTCGTCGAAATACATGCAGCAGCCTCCGTCTCCTGACACCAGAGTAACCTACGTGTCTTGGCACTCCCTGACCTGGAATCGAATCCGGTTCCCTGGGTCGACGAGCACACGGCACATGTCGAGCCTTCCTTAGCTAACTCCCTGTGCGCCCCCTCTATATTTCCCCGGCAACCTCAGACATTGTTCTGAAGTATCCAACACCATCAGGAAAAAAAACAGACTCTGTGTCTGTGTCTGTGTCTGGTTTCACTACACACATTTACCCGTTGTGAATTGTCAAAGAGTGGATGGCTATTTAAAATACTCTAATAAAATAGTGTAGTTAATTTTCTCCTATTCATTTTTTAGTCACCACCAACCTCCTTGCCCCCATTGGGGGGGATACGTCACAGCGTACCTGTCACTTACTCACGTCACAGTGCTTACGTCACAGCGCACCCGTCAAAGCGCACTCGTCACAGCGCTCACGTCACAGCGTACCTGTCACTAACTCACGTCACAGCGCTTACGCCACAGTGCACCCATCACAGCGCTCACGTCACAGCGTACCTGTCACTTACTTACGTCACTGCGCTCCCGTCACAGCGCTCACGTCACAGCGTACCTGTCACTTACTCACGTCACTGCGCTCCCGTCACAGCGCTCACGTCACAGCGTACCTGTCACTTACTCACGTCACTGCGCACCCGTCACAGCGCACCCGTCACAGCGGTCACGTCACAGCGTACCTGTCACTTACTCACGTCACAGCGCACCCGTCACAGCGCACCCGTCACAGCGGTCACGTCACAGCGTACCTGTCACCTCATTCACCCAGCAGATAGCCTGATTCTCACTACCCATATTTTCATGTGTTAAGTTACCGTATCAGAAAATATAACTGCCCTGCTATCCGGGAAATGTAACTGCCCTGTAATGCGGCCTTGACGCCTGTGCTGCTGGCCTCGTCCAATCTGAAACGGAAGAGTGTGGGTTAGTGTACCTCTAATTGGCTCCCTGATTTTATTTGCAGCCCAGTGACATTCTTATCATATATATATATATATATATATATATATATATGCGTGTGTGTGTGTGTGTGTGTGTGTATATTATGCTTACTTATTTCTCAGCGTGTAAAT
>JAOYSI010072317.1:0-21695 GCA_025775065.1 Hiodon alosoides
ATATGAATAGAATAGAAAACTTTATTATCCATTACATTTTCATAAAACTGAACTTTGCCTTCTGCATTCTGGCACCAGAACTCAAGACAACAATAAAAAAAAAAACACCTAAAATACATAAAATAAATTTAAAGATGTTTTCCAATAGCAACAATGCTCAAGAGGGAAAGTTTTTTAAACATATCAATGTCCAAAATAGCCACCGAATGATAAGGACAGGCACCGTATTGTCTACTCCCATCCTACTTCCCAGACACAGCTCCCTAAGTCTAATTGACATTGAGATCAAGAAAGCTAACCTAAAACCAAGTGGCAAGGTGATCAATATGCTGGAGGTAGGAAGGGCTGGTGACATCCTGCAGGCAGGCAACCAGGACCATGTCATCAGCATTCTTTACAAGTATAAGGTCTTTACTATTGTATTTGACCTCATTTATGTATATAGAGAATAAAAGAGGAGAAAAAACACACCCCTGAGGAACGCCAGTCAGACTAGGCAGTCTGAGAAGGTGTTATTAACTTAAAGTATAAGACTTTTTGAGGCCTCTCTCTTAGAAACTCACACAGGCGTCTGAAAATGGGGCTGAAAAGCAGAGTAGAAAGCAGAGGAGAAATCCATAAAAAGTACACTGACATATGTATTTGCCTTTTCTAGGTGACCATGTACTTTAGAATTAAGGATTAAGAATAGCGTCCTCCACACCTCGACTGGCTCGGTAGGCAAACTGCATGGGATCCATGAGCTTAGCTGTAGCAATATGAGTTCCTTACTCACTATATGCTCCATGCAATAGGGGTGTGAGGGCGATGGAAGATTAAGACCAAAGTGCATTCTACAGAAGTGAAAGTAATAAATATACATAGATTATTAGTTCATGCCAATATGTTTATTGTATTAAGTAGAATTAAAATACAATTATATATCCATGAGTGTTATACACTGTGGCCTGACTTGAAAATATAAAACCACAATGTCGTTCAAATTATCACATTTCATATTTTTTGGGCATTTAATACGTTTTCTTTAATAAGTTTATCTTAAAATTTCAGACAGTAATATCTTATAATCAATAAACGATGTTTAACATCCTTTGGTCCTCAAAGATGGTTACTGTAGTAATTCACTCAATTTTAGATTCAATTGTTAAAAATCTCCAAGCCTTCTGCACAGCTTTCATCAAGATTTTGGGTAAATGTATTTATTTATCCAGTTTAGTGGTTTTGTATTTTAATAATTTCCAGAAATATTCCCATTCTGGTCCACAAAACATCCAGATACATTGATTAAAATGCTTTGTAAGCTACAGATTGTTTTTTTAAACAAAAAGTTCAAAAGTAGCCAATAGAAGCACCTTGCTGTAAATTCTTTTCCAAAAAATCTCTTCAAAAATATGTTACAAAACACAAACCAAAATAATGAATGGCACATTATATATATGCCTGAAAAAAAAGTCCCCTGATCAGCACTCCTCCTGAGGTAATAGGGAGGTGACTGACAGCACAGGGTTGACGCTGGAGACTCCCGAGATCAGCGACTGTATTTGGATGTGATAAAGTATATGATCCAGATTACCATGATGGCAAGGCCGATACCTAATCCGGCATGGTTGAGGTTGCGAGCCCTGCGTGAGTTCTTCTCTGCCAACTCCTGTTGTCCCTGGTTATTGGCATCTCTAGTCTGAAAGAGCATAGACAGATTAAGACAATTAAGAAGGAACCAACTGGGGAGGGTAAAACCTTCCGTCCATTCCACATCCTCTGAAAAACAGACTATAATTTTATATTTTAAAACCCCGTTGTTTGTTTAGCTGCCTATTAATGTTGACTTCTGCTCATACCATACATAAAACTAGCAGCAGGAACCAAAATGTAGACACTAAATTTATTCCAGTAAAACAACTAAAGTCCTTTGCACCTTGACAGCCCCTGTACTGCCCTTCCTTGTGGCTCCTGCTAACTCAACTGTTTTATACTCTCAAGCGCAGTGATATTTGCTGCATTTTATAAATCATAATATCCTGTTCTCTGTTTAGCGTGTTGCGTGAGAAGGGATAACATAATTCTAATAATAATAATAATGTAAATCTCTTATTTGCATATACCGCACAGCTTCACTGTAATGGGGAAGTGGTACAAGCAGTGGCCCATGTGTTTGCAACATTTGAACATTAGTGTTAAAAAATGTAACAAATTTTCATTTTGTGAAAACCCAAGCCCCAAAGCCTATTCTATTTAATTGTATTTTTTCCAAATATATTTCTTTGTTCCAGTTTGCTGCATTTAGGATTACAAGACACCTTTGTAAGTATTTGCTATATTACTATTACTATACTATTGTATTCTTATAATGGGAGACTTAATTCTTATATCTCCTTATCTGATTTCCTGATTGAAATTATTATTAGTATTTATCTGGAATTTAAGTTTTCCAAAAAAAAGTTAAATATTAAAAGCCACCATTTAGTATCACTGTTGACCAATAACCTTTAATAATAACTTAATGATGTCTGGCAACTAGGGATGTCACGGTTTTAAAACCGCAACCATTCCTCTATACCGTGACTACCAAATTAACGCAAATTATTATATAGTTAAGAAATTAGTATCTAGTTCTAACAAAATGTTTTCATCTCTGCCACCTCCTAACTGATGCAAGTCAGTTTTTAACTGAAATACAAAATTTTTACTTTTCATAATTCACCACAGTGGAAGCATGCACGTTGCATGCATGCATGTTGACAAAGACCTCTTTCTTCCTGCACGGTTCCTGAAAGTTAAGCTTTTTATTATTTATTTGAAATTTAAAGTAAAACTAATTAGTTGATCAAAGGTATTAAAGTATAACTAATACAAAACAGATGACCAGTTCTCAAATACTTTTGATTAATTGAGGCAATCTGAAAACTCTCCAGATACTTTTAGTCTTTGGCACTTTCTCTAATCTGAATTTTCTTTTTGTCATGTGAGCTACTATGTTATTTTTTTATTATTATTAAGTAAAGTAGAATGCTAACCACACAAAAATTGAGACACAATACAGTCTTAATAGCTGAGTCACCAATGCTGATCCAAGTAGTTATTGTGAAACATTAGAGAATTTTTTGTAATAGATACCAAATGTTTTAATGAAATAGATTTCCAGATTACTTGGAATAGGACTGGATTTCCAGGTACTGTTGCACAACGGGAGATTTCTGTTTGATTGCCACTTCGGATTGGAATGAGGCCCTCGACCTGTTATGAGATATTCTTAAAGCTAGCACACACTGATAGAATATATCATGACATTTTCATATTTTGGGACACCTTTGGTGGCATTACTAGTTCCCAAATTCATAGCATTAATTTTATTAATAAATGTTATGTTTGAGACCTTAGAATAGGGGAGTGCTGGAGCCAATGGCGCCCCCTGTCTTCAGCACTACGATCTCCATGAGGCCACATGACTTACTCACCTGACTAATTAACCTCCTTTATTGGTCAGGAGAGATAGCAGGAAGTGGAAGGCTTCCAGAGTAGTGATGGGAAGTACAGTTATTTAAAGTGATTTGGTTATTTTGACTCCCAGTGAGTTCAGCACTATTTCTGGCTCTGGTTGGCTAAATTATGTGATGTAACCTACAGATCAGACTGTCTGAATGCATACGCCCCAAAGGAATGATTGACTGAACGAGACTCAGATTCAAAAGAACCTAAAAAAAACTAACTGAACAAATCATCCAAATCCAAATCTTTTGGTTCTTACGAATCTGAATCTTTTGGTTCTTACGAATCTGAATCGTTTGGTTCTGTTGAATCTGAATCTTATTCATTCAATCAATCTTGGAAGTATACATTCACTTGGTCAGACAGTCTGGTAAGGGGTGCATTTTGTAGTCTTTAGTCCATGTAGTCTTTACATACACCACTCAAATCAAGTAAAGGTGCTGAAGTACACTTTATTGGCTACCCCATATACCGCTGAATACTTAATTGATACTCCACTCTATAAATTACTCATTGCAAACTGGCTCTTTCCAAAGAGATCAGAAATCGGCTTTGATATAATTGCTTGTTTAAAAAAATTAAAGGTACTTTAGACTGTGCTAGCTATAGGCCCCTTTCACTTTTAAATGCAGATCGAAAAATAAAAATTAATAATTAATAATTGATTTGCTTCTATATCAAAAATATATATACTTTTTTTTAAGGTACAATCTTTTCTACCTTAAATATACATTTGAAAAAGGTGCCATTTACTACCAAACATATAATAGCTTCTTGTAAAGAAGACAAATTAATTTTTATTTTAAGATAAGTTTGATCTGGATGCCACCTTGAAGACTTAAAAACACCGAAGAGTTTACATTGAATTTAGACAATTATCTCCAATATCCTTTCAGCCACATTTGTGGCTGTGACTAGGCACAACTGTCTACTAAGTTATAAGTATATTCGTTTTAAGCTAGCTGTTAACAGATAGCATAGTTCTTACAGAAAATAGGGAGAGTTTATTTTTCTCAGTGTCACTGGGTGAATTTGTTTGCCCCTCTTCCTCCTCATATTTATATTCGGCCACAGCTTATAGGCTTTACATATCTGGGCGTTTTTGATTTGTAAAGAAAATCTGCTTGAAGTCCTAAATAAAATCAGAATGGTTTTGACTCAATGGTGTCCATTACAGGTCTCATTACATTTCTGTTTTAAAAAAGAATATAAAACAGGTTGGATATAGGAACATTAAAATTCCCCGATTCTATTGCTTGAATGAATACCATTTATTCTTCATATTATTTATTTTGTCAGAAATGTTAGCTGTAACATAACATTTTTTTTAATTTTAAAAGTCCAAAGTAGAATTTAAGAATTTAGAATTTATCTGTCTTATAATGGTCTAAAATTTATATCTAAAAACCTACAGGATTAAAGAATACTATTATTGAATCACCAACAAAATGGACTTTCTTGTTAGTATATGAAAAAATCTGTAATAAGTGATAATTTACCTGACATATCCTGGTATTATTTGATAAACGAGAAGAGAGAACGGACTGCTGTATTTAGTACATTTAGTAGATACAAGGGAGTAGGTTTCTCAGGATACCAGAATTTTGAACATATACAATACAATACCAGTTCAGTTCAACAATACTCAATACCTCTTTTATACCACCCAAATAAAAAAAAAATCAGGAAATAAATAAAAGGAAATACTTTAATAAAAGTAAACAATTGTGGCTCTAGGTGCAGTAAATAATTCAAGTAAATACTTGTTTTGTTATTCTGTTAAACTGTTTTTTTGTAAACCCTGCCCTCCCTTCCCTTCCTGTTACTTCACTGCTCAGGAATGTTATCCTTCTCTTTGTATGTAATGTTTTATGTGCAAAGTTTCTGTGCAGGAAGAAACAAAGCAAACACAGCTGCCTGAGTTCTCAACAGTGCATGTATCAGTGTACAGTTCCAGGGATCTGGCAGCGTTTTCTGGGTTTTAAGGAAGATTGAAGGAGGGTGTGGAAAAAAAGCTAATTAGGAAGGCTGCTCCCTGAATAAATATCAGTCAACTGCACTACAATATAAACACAATTTCAATCCCGGTGTTTGTGTGTGAGTGGAAACAAAGGTTGGTGGCAGGCCATGAAAGAACTTGAAGCATTAACGCATTTAATGCATTATTAATGCATTATTAATGCATGATAAATTAATGAAAATAAGATCATTCTCACCCATTGAATTCAGTTACTGAAACTGTTGATGCAGACTAGAACAAACAGGGATCTTTAGCTTTATGTTGACACTGCAGAGCTGAGTGGCTCCACCACCCAGCTGTTATCATTTCTATATAGAGGCTGTAATAAGTGCATTCATTGTCAATGGACACCTTGTCTACCCCTAGGTTGGTTAAATGGAATGTGTGGGGTTGAGGGATGTCACAACAATCTCCTGACTTTCCCAATACAAAGAACTTTCATTGTTTCACCATAATGGGACACTAATGGGCCCGGTTCTAGACTGCTATGATTTAGGGGGCTTTGGGAAATGTTTGGGGGGCAGTATTTTTTTCTACTCATGATATAGTATGTGATGTACAATATAGGGCTATCAGTAGTTTTATACTTATTCCTTTAAGTCCTGTTTACTGTGTATAACAAATACAACATTTTATTTTTCATTCAGCTCATCCCCACAGGGAGGAAAGTGTTTCAATGAAGCCTAATAGGAAATTAGTATTTTCTGATCATTTAAAGAATGAAAGGATAATCTGTTTATAACAAATACATATTTTTTTACCCACCTCCACCCCCTCTCTTTGAGGGACAATATTACTATTATGGCCAATTATACTTATTCTTAAATGCTTTACATATTTGACAAATCAGACATTAAACCATGATTTTATAAATGTTAGAACGTGGTCAATATTTCTACCTGCCACCACCCCACCCACAGGACATTGTATCTTTTTTATATTTATACATTAATTTAAAAACTTTTGAAATTATTTTTTTATTTTTGATTCTCCTTTAGTCATTCTTAAACATACTCAAAATTTGCCTTGAAACTCAAAAGGCAATCTATTTTACAAACTATTGTGAAAAAAAAGACAAAGCCTGTAGAAAAAACACTTTAAATGTGTCATAGCACCATTACAACAAACAAACATAGTCATATTAAGACCTTGTGTGATTGTACACACAAAAATTTCATATGTGACAAAAGCAGCCACTATCTCACAACATCAATCTTCTGTTTGTTTGTGCAAAAACCCCAACAAAAGCATCCATATCAAGGCCATTTGTTATTGACTTCTCATTGTCCAAAATGACCAAAATGTATTTCCTATCATGTAGCGTAGTATGACAGAAGGGGGTTAAGACCCGTTACAAAGTTAAAAAATGAATTCTCACAAGACGCTGAGGATACCCCCAATAAATAAAGCAGTCATATACAGAGAATGCAGCTCTGGTAATGCTTCCTTATATCCCTGTTTACACACTGTTAAAAGATCCACATTACTGGAGAAGTTCTTAAACAGCATGGGTTTGACAACTTGAATTTAATTTGTCATACTGTCACTTGGTTCTGTACCTGCCAGCCTCTGAAGGAGGTGCAACATGTCCAAATCTAAAAAAAAAAAAAACTACATTGAGGAAGCTGAGAATTAACTGCATCATCTGATCAATTTATTTTTTCCATTTCATCAATGACTCTATCCAGAATACTTAGTAGTTTGATCTTGAGTGACTGACTGGGGGTATTAGATGAATCAGAGTCTGCATGCCCAACAGTAGAGAGAAGAATGCTGTCTGTTAGCTGTGTGCTCATTGTTCTCTTTCTCTTTAAGGTAGGGCTATCTTCTATCTCAAATTTCATCTCCTCTGATATCTTTCAAACCCTGCAAAGAGGAACTGATGACCTCCCCAGCATTGCACAGATCTACAGAGTGAGCCTGCAGAATAGAATTAGCCGGCTTCAAGACACCAATAACCTTTTAAAGGAGTATACCTATTTTCTTTTTTTAAAAGATGCTTTTTCAACTGCACTAACAGCCCTGATGCCTCTGTGCATATGTCCATTGCTGCTGCAATGTCCTCTGAGACCTCAGACAGAATATTAAGGATAGCATCCTGATTCTCTGCCAGGCACCTCGTTACATCATAGTGACTTGTCCACCTTATTTCTAACAATCTTTTAAGACAAGGGACATCATAGTTATTTGAAACATAGTGCTGATGAAAGAATGAGTGAAGAGATCCTAATAGCTCGAAAAACGTTTTGGCACACGGCTCTGCTTGCATTGCATGTACCACTGCCAAGTTCAGTTGATGATTAAAGCAGTGTATGTCTGGAATGTCCTTGCCTATCTTTTTTTTGCTTTAAAGCCTGCACACCACCCCTGATCCCACTCATAACAGATGCACCATCATAACAGTGGCTGATTATGTTATCAGGACCGTAACCTCCATCACACAGATGTTTCAATAGCTGTGTTGTCATGTATTCAGCATACAATTGACTTAAGTCAGGGAAACTAAAGAGATTCTCCTCGGGAACCGAATCACTCACAAAACGAACCAAAACAGATACATTCTCAATATTGCACCTGTCTCTGGTTCCATCACTTTTTAAACAGAACCCTACAGTATCTGCATTTACCTCATTCAATACTTAACTGGCTAAAGTATCAATTATTTTATTTTCCATATTTTTAGAGGTGTACCTTGCATTTTGAGGGATATTTTTTGTTATTTCACAAAGTTTGGGATCCCTGGCTAAGCTATATTCAAACAGCTTCATGAACAGCCCAGCAGACATAGCACCCTCGCTGTTTGTTCTTGCCTGAGTACGTTCAAAGCTTCCGCGAAGGGGAAGCTCGTTGACTGCTAAAAATCTCACAAGTTCACTTATGCTTTTGACATAGTACCTGTTATGCTCTAACTGGGTGGGCCTAAGAGATAGGATTACCACTTTCCTCCCTCTGTTTCGTTTCTGCACATGTGCTGTATTTTGCAAATGGTTTTGGCTAGAAGCATGCCTTTGAAATCCCTCATCCTTATCTAGTGCATTTTTCCAATTTGTTAACCTTTGCTTTGTAAAAATGACGTCTCTATCATTTGTGCTACCTTATTTGCGATAGGGAAAGCAAAAGCATGTGTCCAGGTTTGCTGAATACTCCAGCCACGGTCTTTCACGATACCAGCTCGGATTGAATGTACGAGTGTTTTGACCAAACATACGTTTAGGGAATGATTTAAGAATGGGCTGCGAGGGTGCATTTGAGTTCAGCCCATGGCTAGCATCCGAGTTGCTTGAACAACTATGTCGGTTCGGTAACACCGGCCAGGGTGAAGACAGGTTACCGGCCGAACGCGACATGCATGAGCGTGAAGCAGGTGCACCACTTCCACCATAACATTCTGACGAAATATGAGCAGAGGTGCTATGTGTCTTTGGGACCAAAAAGCTGTACATATTCCTAAAGAAATGTCTATGCTAGCAAACCACTTGTAACCAACCTCATTCTGTCAACACACACAGCAAGGAATCTAGTAGCTAGCTAGACACATGTGTCAAGTCAAAAACTATCAAAGCCCTCGTCCTAAAACTGTTCACAATCAACCACCACCGCCCCACAAAAAGACTGCCCCCCTAAATAAAGTAAAAATAAAAAAATGTAAAAAGATATAAAACACCAACAATTAAGCTAATATAATAGTATAAAGCTAATGTATGCGTTTTCGGAATACAAACTGATCAGACAGACAGACTAGCCTGCATGCTACACGCTTTGAGTTTAATATCATCAAACCAGCCATTCAGAAATATATAGCAAAATATATCATTTTGAAAATGAAATTTTTTTGAGTGGTCAGCGAGTAAGCGACTGCTTAAATACACTATTTCATATTTTTACTATTTTTTATTTGACAGGGCAGACGAAAATTATAGGGGGCAATCTAGCCCGCCGCCCCCCAGAACCGGACCAGGACTCTAAACTAGTATTTTCATGTTACTGTACGTATATTTCCTCGACAAAAATTGTAATTATGTATATATACTGAAGGCCTATTCAATTATAATGACTTAATCTCTAAAATCTTGGATAATTCAACATTGATTGATGGAAACCACAAAGGGTGTACAATTTAAAGGCCTGTCGCTCTGTAGTCGTATGAGTCGTAATTTGGCTTATCTGCTTAACAACTTCTTCTTTGTAACATCCACTTACTTTAAGATACACCAACTTCTTTTTCTGACCAACAGCAGCTAATGTGTTCAGGAAAGCTTGAGCATCTTTGCGACTGTAAGGAATACCCTTTTAAATTAGTTTGTAATGTAATTTAAAAAAAGGATTATATAAATAAATATATTATAAATAACTTCAACCCTACAGTTATTACATGTGCAAAGCAGTGAATCCCCAGAGGTGTGTCCTATTTGATAAAGATTTGCCAGTTCTGTTTATTAAAGGATGAATGTTTCAGTGTTGGTAAAGGAATGCCTGACTGAGTCTCTTTTAACTTTATAGCTACACAAAAAATAAAACTGCTAAAACATAAATAGGCCGATGTTAGAGTTCAGAAGTTTCCACTCCCTTTAAGAGGGAAAGTCTCTTCTAACACAACCTAACACAAGACACCTGCATCTCCCGCTTGAATTTTGCTTTTTGTCGATGACATATTGTTTATTTGAAGTTTATTTGCATGTTATAGCATTTACATTTTAAGTTTAAGTTATTTAGAAGATGCTCTTATCCAGAGCAATGTACAAAAGTGCCATCATTTAGGTACAAAGATTTTTAGTACAAAGACATGTGGTACAAAGGAAATAACATAGAAATCACCAACAAGTAATATAATCAAAATCAGACTCAAGGATTAGCAGTAAGTTCCTGTGGGATAGAAGAAGCTTCTGATCGTTCGACCTGGGCAAAGTGTGCATATTATATAATTAGTCTTAGAGAAGTAATACAGAATGAAATTCTAATGTTTGGTTCATTTGACTTGGGATCATTTTGAAAATGTGTAATTCTTCAGGTTAGCTAGCTACCACAGATTAACATCCTGACAAAGTGAAAATTACTTGTACCTCACTCTGGATAAGAGCTTCTGCTAAATGATAAAAATTTTAATATCGTGAAGAAATACATTTAATTGGAGGGGAAAATGCTACTATTCAGCTGCTTGCCCTTGTAAAGGTGGCATTTCCACATATTTCCTCTCATTGTCTGAAACTATTGTCTGGCAGTGTAGTTGTTGTTGGTGCGAGAGCAACAACTTACTGCTTTTGGGGTGCCCTTTTTAAGTGCCCTTTTTAAGTGCCCTTTAATAGAAACCCTGCCCATAAATTTGTTTAATCTGGAGTATTATGAGTCAGCATAGTCCACTATTTTTCCTGGCCCAGAGAATCCAATCCCTATGGCGCCACTTCCTATTTTCCCGTAAACTCTGTCATCCAGACATCATCCCTCTCATAATCAGTTATTATACAGTTATACAAAATTCTCAATTTCTCTTTCAATCATGTTTTCCCCCTCACACCCATATACTTATTTCCTCTGCCAGGCTGTAAAATAAATCAGTTTATACAAATCTCCCTGAGACACTGATATCAAGTAAGTTTAAGTATTTATGACCGCACCCCATTTTCTCAACCGTACCCCCTCCCCCAGTCAAATTTTTTTAGGGTTAAACTTAAGAGGCTCCCTTCAAAAACCTGGAACAAGTGTAATAATATATCCCAAGACGAGGAAACTACACTTAAAATAAAAGAGTTGTACTAAATAGCAACCAAAGAATTATGACAATAATTATAATAACAGCAACAGAGTAAAAACATCATTACCCCCTCTCCACCTGAAACTCACCGAGATGGTGTAGACAAGAGCCGCGATTCCCAGCGGAAAGCAGCAGCACACCAGGGTGAAAATTGAGTAGCCCAAGTAGTCGGGAAGTGGATGAACCAATGGTGCCCGGGTCACATACACAGTGGGCTGGACTGTGACGGCTGGATGAGGTCCCTGCGGGTACTGACCAGGGGGGTACTGACCCGGGGGGTACTGACCCGGGGGATACTGACCCTGCGGGTACATCTGGCTGCCGGGTGCTCCATATTGCTGAGGATAACCTCCCACATCAGAGTATGGCTGGTTGACTTGATAAGGTGGGGGTTGAGGATGAGATTTTTCGTCTGGCATCCAACCTGGTTGAGTGGCGCTGGGCTTCTCAGAGGGGTTCATGCTGATGGCTTCTGGGTTTTCAGATTAATGTTGATGGGTGAAATTCAGGTTTTCTGTCTTTCTTTGTATCCTATTTCTTAATCACCTGAAATCTCTTGTATCTTCCCTCAGTGTGCTTCTCTCAGCAGGACGTTGACCCTCTGAAGCAGCTTCACGAGATTCTTCCTTTTTTGTTTTACACACATCCTCTTAGACGTGCTGTGCACCTCCCCTGCTCCAGCCCATAATTGCTAAGGGGCCCATTTTGAGGAGAGAGTTCTGCTTGGGGGAGGGGCTACAATCAGATAAACAGCTGGGAAACTTTGTTTCTCAACTTGGAAAAACTGTTTAAGAGTGGAGGCTGCCACTCGAATGTAGTGTTCAGAGGTGCAGACTCATGCAGCGAATGCAACTATTTACCTTCCTGGATTTACCGTATATGATCCAGTTTCTCTTGTAAGAATTTACTTTTAGTTTTTTTTCTTTCACTGATTTTTGTTGAGCCAATAAAAAAAAAAAAACCCTGCTTGTTTCATGTCACATGGTTTTTAAATGTTGAAATATGAGATGGATGAGGAGTTATTGCGTGTTTGCCAGGGGATTTTAACAGTGAAAATAAACAGGATGTGGGGGGTTCATTACTGTCATGCAGGGTTGAACCACCGCCACCATCTCATGCGGAGCACAAATAAAGAATTCAAAGTTGAATTGAGTCACTTAGTGGGGGAAAAAGGTATTACTTAAATATTGCAAAAATGTTTTTATAGTCATATATTGCATATTTAGTAATTGTTTTATTGCATGAAAATAAATGAATGTATTTATAAAAAAATAAAAAAATATTAGATTTTTTCAGGGATTTCTTCAAATTGATTTTTTGAGACCTAAGAAAAACAATACATACACTCAGTAAAACTTTTACCAAGGAAGTAGTTTAAATTACAGTTAGCCTTAAATGGAAAAAAAAAATAAATACATACAAAATCACAAATGGCAAATCACCAAAAACTTTTATATGGTGGGGAAAAAGGAAAAATTTTGATACGAAAAAAAATTTAACAAACTATTCAAACTAAAAATATATAGCAAACGGCAAACAAAAGAAAAACCCGAAAATTAATGTGTGAGAAGTCAATCAATCAATCAATGTTATTTTTATACAGCGCTTTTCACATTTTGCCACGTCACAAAGATGCTTTACATACAGAAAAATACAGTATGTCCCAGGCATGACCCCTAGGACATTCCCCAATAACAATGGGAAATGTATTACAGTTAGGTACAATGAACTATGGCAATGTGAATCAATTGTACCTAACTTAGGAAAGGGAGCAGAGAGAGCACGTTAAGATCAGTGTGGGACCTTTCCACTCCGGATTTCCCATTTCTAACCTGCCCCTATACTCCATACACCGTACCATTGTACTTTCCTTTGTTTTTGCCCTACGTGAGACCCCTGAGGCCAAACTAGCTATCTTCCATTCCTTTACTGTTCTCCCCTTTACACATGTGTGTCTGCCTATTCTTTTCGTCTGCTTAAATACACTATTTAATATTTTTAATTTTAAAAGTAAGTGAGGAGTAAAGTAACTCAATGCCTTACGGGAAACTTACGGGTAAAATGATTTAGCGTGACTGTGTGCCATGCACTAATGAGAATCACACTCATTAGCCAGCAAAGGAGGCTCAAGGGGGAACCAAGGACCAGATCTGAACTGGAACTGGATTGTGTGGTAAAAGAGGTGTGTTATACGTTGACCTGTTTGTGTTTTTCGTTTCCCCCAAAGGGAAGTTTTTGTTTATGTATGAATTTTGACTCTTGTTAAAGATTTGAGTTTGTTTGAAAATGGCCATTCAAAGTTGTAAACCCTCCCTCAATGCCTCAGTGTGGCCACTCTCGGAACTGAGCACTCCCTCGCGTGCTAAAAGAAGCCAAGAAAGGTGCTTTTCGACACCAACAAAGGACCTTTTCCGGAGCTGCGCGGTCTAGGACCAAATCAAAACTTGGCCACCCGCGAATCACACTTTAAATAACTTTTCTTTTCATGAGTAGAAAAACGAGGATACTTGACAATAAAAAAAAAAACCCCGATTGGTAACACTTTATATTAAGGTACACATATTCACCATTAACATGCATGCTTATTACCATGCATATTAGTAACATATTGGCTCTTTATTAGTCATTATAAAGCACTTATTAATGACTTATTCTGCATGACCATATTCTACAACTACTAGGCCATTAACTTAGAGTTTTCCCTCGATAACCTCCTAATTACTGTTATTGATAGTAAGTAAAGAAGTTGTACATGAATTACAATCTTAATATGCTTTGCTCAACATGGGACTTATAAAGTGGTAGTATCACAAGAATAGTCATTCTCCCCGAATAAATATGGTCTATTCTTATGTTACAAAACACAAAAAAAAAGTGTTAAGTGTCCTAATAACTCTAAATTAAGTATTTCTATCTTATCTTATCTAGGTGATGGGTTACACCTAGAATTTTTTTTTAGGTCCATTAAGATGCACAGGTTCAATTCCCATTCAGTGGTAGAAGAACAAAGTAGAAATATCTCCTTTATTAATGGACCACTTGTCTGTTAAAAAATAAATGTCTGTTTTAAAATAATTTTCAGCTGGCAGAGCTTTTTGCTGTGTGCTAAAGGATACACAAAGCTAAACCACAAACCTACACAGGTCAATACGAACTTGCTCTTTTATAGCTAATCTCGCATTTTCAATATTAACAATAATAACTTTTACTGAATATAGAATTTTAATTGAGCAAAGTAGCTAACTGCATTTTAATGAGTTGGCCTCTGGATTTCATTTCCTCTATAATAGTCTTTTTCTCAGGGGTAATGTGGGTTGCAAAGGACAGCAGGGTCTTAGCTGCAGGATCAAACTTCAGGCTGGCAAAGGTTTCAGGGTCCACAATCTTGAGCTCTGCAATTGGAGCCGTCATCTTGATGGTTCCCTGATCCACACCATTGATATCAAAGGCTGAAGCTTTTCAGGCCTTTTTGATATCTGCGGATAACCTCAAATCTTTCTAGCGATACCATTGGCTGTTAGAATGTAATTGTAGCCTGGGTAAAGTTACAGCAGAGTAGTTTTATAGTGCAGCGTCCTTTAAGGGGGAGGTACGTTGTGAAAAAGGGGGAGGAGACAAGATGGAATCAGCCATGTGGTCAAGCTAAAAGATAGTACCATTTTCTTCATTACTAAAGAAATAATTGCACAACTTGTTTTCGGTATTGCTGGAATTTAGGTTACAGACTTTACACTCTTGCGTCTGATCTAACACAAAGTTGTTTCTGCAACAATAATTAGGTAGGTGGTACGTGTCAAAGTAACATCCACATGAATGGCAGAACCCAAGGTTTCCCAGCAGAACATTGCCCAAAGCATCTCACTGCCTCTGCCGACTTGCCTTTTTTCCGTAGTGCATCCTGGTGCCATGTGTTCTCCAGGTGAGCGACGCACACGCACCCGGCCATCCACGTGATGTAAAAGAAACCATGATTCATCGGACCAGGCCACCTTCTTCCATTGCTCTGTTGTCCAGTTCTGATGCTCACATGCCCATTGTAGGCGCTTTTGGCTGTGGCCCGGGGTCAGCATGGGCATCCTGACTGGTCTGCGGCTACGCAGCCTCATAAGCAACAAACTGTGATGTACTGTGTGTTCTGACACCTTTCTATCAGAACCAGCATGAACTTTTTCAGCAATTTGAGCTACAGTAGCTCATCTGTTGGATCGGACCGCATTGGCCAGACTTCGCTCCCCATGTGCATCAATGAGCCTTGGCCACCCATGACCCTGTCGCCGATTCACTGCTTTTCTTTCTTTAGACCACTTTTGATAGGTACTGACCACTGCAGACCGGGAACACCCCACAAGAGCTGCAGTTTTGGAGATGCTCTGACTCAGTCGTCTAGCCATCACAATTTGGCCCTTGTCAAAGTCGCTCAGATCCTTACGCTTGCCCATTTTTCTTCCTTCTAACACATCAACTTTGAGGACAAAATGTTCACTTGCTGCCTAATATATCACACCCACTGACAGGTGCCATTTTAATGATATTATCAGTGTTATTAACTTCACCTGTCAGTGGTCACAACGTTATGGCTGATCGGTGTATATTTATAAGAGTACTGTTCTGTCAATTTTGACACTCGGTTTATATCCAGCTGTATTATAGTAGTTATAAGTAGTTATATAGTATTATATTATATAATAGAAGTGTATTAGGTTTGCTTTAGAAATAGTCATAGGGGAAACTAGCCCGGTTTCATTTGTTTGCTAACGGTTAAGTAATATAACTTACTGTTTAGTTTTGAAGGCAGTATAAGTTTTGTTTGCCCTTAAAGGGTATTAAGTAGTTTTTCTCTTAGACTTAGACTTCTCTTAGCAGTTGATGGGTATTGTTTAGAATTGGTGCATTTTCTATATTCAGGCACACAAACTGTAGGGAACTCATTATTTCCATGAAGTGTGCAGTAAATCTTGAAGGGTGGGGAGCCCTATCTATTTGTTTCACAGTACTGTGTTGTCCTCTTTATTTATAGTCCTAGAGCAGTGGTTAAATACAAACTATCTTTGCTTTTGGTGGAGACATCGCCATAAATAGAAATTGAAACATATTCAAGGGTACCCAGAAATCCCATTGGCCATGTGCGATGTGGCTTCTTCCATCTTTGGATGCTAACATCACTGTCTGAGGACTCTCTGATGTTTGGAGAAGAAAATAGGTGTTATGCACAACGGGGCACAAGAACAGGGAAACCCAGTTGCAGGTACCGGCAGGACAAGACAATCAAGGCTAGGCAAAGACGTGGTCATGGACAAAAGCAATGGTCAGGCGATCAGGCAAACAGAGTTATGAGGAACATACAAAGTCATGGTCGGGACAGGCAAGGCAAGGCTAGGCAAGGCAAGGAATCCAAAGGAACAAGGCAACACTAAGACACAGTGGTTAAAGCTCAGAAACGCTGCAGTGAAACAGACAAGACTTCACAAAGAGTGAGGGTTAGTGAGGGGTCTATTTGTGGAACATATAACAAAAAGTTGGGAGGTGCAGGCTGAATGGGAGCAGAGGGTGATTGAACCAGTGCACATGGGATTCAGGAATGTTAAGTGAATGATTGGTGGGAACGAGTTGGGAGAAGTGACTGGTAAGAAAAGGAGATGGCAACATCTAGTGAGGAACTGGGGAATGTGACAGTAGGGGAATGTCACCTTCGTCCATGTCGCCATCATCCTCGTTGTCCTCTTCCAAAGTAAACACTTTTGGTCCAGCTTTAATTAAATAGAGGATAGATGAGACATTGAACAGCTTGTTATGAAGAGACACATCACATCACACCTTTCAGTACAATTAAATTACATTTTGCAAATACAAATACAAATTACTCTTCTTGATTTGCTTGTGTAAGAAGGTGCACTCTTGCTCAAGATCCTTTATTATTTTATCTTGCCATTGGATCTTGGCTTCAAGGAACTCCACTTTGGAGATTGATCTACAAAAAAACTGGCGAGAAATGAAACCCTGTCATTTCAGATTTAAAAAGTACTAACACAAAGAAACACTGCTAGGATAGGACAGGATAGGATAACACTGATCCCCAGGTGGGGAAATGTGGATGTTACAGCAGTGAAAAAATATAGTTAAGAGAAAAATAGTGGTAGTTTTAGAGTAAAAAATAGAAACAATACAATACAATAAATACAATACAATGGACAAATAACAATTGTATAACCTACATATAACACATGACAGTGTACAATACAATGTATGAATAACAGACATATAACAATTTACAACCTACGCCACAAAAAGACAAATAGTGTAGTACACAAAATGTGAAACCATTACCTGATCCAAGGCTGCTGCTGTTGCTGCTGCTCCAACTTGCGACCAAGCTTCCTGTATCTTCAGGACCTATGGCATAAGCACAACAAACTCACCAAATGAATCGAGGACCTTAAATGTTTAAATTAAGTTGGACAAGCTAATTATTTAGGGTTTACTCAAAAGTTGACAGAAACCAACATTAACCATCCATTCATATTTAGGGACCTGCATCTTCTTCTTTGCTTTAGGTTGTAAAAAAATAAAACAAAAAAAATAGTCAACACCTATTGTGTAAAAGTTGGAATTTACATTGTATAATGTGAACAAACATTAGGCTAAAGTCAGCGAGCTGGCCAGTGGTTAGCATTAGCAGTAGCTAACATTTCGATTTAAGTACAGCAGGCCATCAGCAGTGCTAGAGATTTGTGATTGGGGGAGCTACGGAGAGGGTTGGATTGTTTATAGCAGGTGCTATAGAATTTTGACGCAACAAACAATAACCAATAAAACTAGGGGTTTGGTGGGGCTTGGGGGGGGGGGCTCAGCCTTTTTCAGGGGTTGCTTAAGCCCCCCGCTAGCCCCTCCCTTCCATCGCTGTTGCAACGGGCTACTGAGTAACGTAGCTATGGACTGATGAGAATTCTGTGGCACTGAGTAAGTAGCCACAGCCAAGTAGTGGGTTACTAAACAGCTGCGTTAACGTTGTGTTACTAAATTGCTGTGTTAACGTCACCAGAGTAGTTTGAGTTATGCACTAGCACTTAACTTATCATTTTTGATGCATGAGTCCAACTCCTCTATTCTTCAGTCTTCAAGCTGGAAGGCAAAGAAAGAGCATGTGGCTTCTTTCTTGATAATTGTATGGCAATGTAACATGATAGCATAGCAACAGTCATGAATTGGCCGTACAGTCGCTTTCCGCCTTTTTCATTTTCTCACTGATGCTGAGGGAGGGGGGGCAGTGTAATATAATGAGCAAGATGGCTTTGAATCTAACATTATTTCTGAGATTTTAATAAATATGGTGTCACATTTTGAGCCAAATACATTTTAGAGAGTGCCCCATGGAAAACCATAAGTTCAACAGGTGGTTAATGAAAGAAGGCCTACTTCGAAAATTAATTGAAATGCCCTTCTTGCTCTCATGTTATGAAATTGAACCTGCCCTACGGCAAAAGGCAGGCAGCATGGTGAGTATAACAACTAGGCCTGTGCCTCATTTATGAATGTTGCGCATATCAGCGCCATGAAATAAAATCTGCATTGTTTGAACACTGTAGTCCGAAGAGCTGACGAGTTTGACCTTCCCAAATTTAACGTATCACATTTTTACTTAGTTAAATCAGTACAGGATCATAGCTTTTTATTTCATTACATTAACCTCTGTACTGAATCATCAGGATATGCCGAGATTCATGTCACAAAGGGAAAACAGTCTCGAGGTCCATCAGAAGTGGTTCCAAGTTTGATAATTATGATCGACTGCAAACGTGGATTCACTTCATCGACAGGTGAGTGGTTTTACATTGTATAACAACACAAGCCATCAAATACAAACTCAAACTCAAACTATAATGTTTTGAAGTTAGAATGCCCTCACTGTACTGTTGGTTGGGACAGGTCCTGTCAGAGCCAATGTTCACGAGACATGAGTTTATATATGGGAAGAGGTCTGAATATTGGTAGAATTTGTCAAGTCTGTGTATTGTCAAGTCTGTGTAACTACTGGGCTGTGAGGTGTCCAATACAGTACAAATGTCTAGTGGATTTTTAGATCTTAAGTGGTTTCCAGAAATTGTCTCTAAAGAACTTGGGCTCTTTGTGTGTATGCACGTTGGGTGGGGCTTTCTTTGGCCTATGTGTGTAAAATCATGAATGCTTTTTGCTGCGTCTGCAAATGAGAAATTGTGGTTATTATGTGGTGGGAGACCAATGACAACTTAAGAAATTGGCTTCAACCCCCACTCCTAGTGTCAATGAATTTGTCTTGAATGACCGATACAACTGTGTTTAAATTTTTGCAGCTAAACCAATTGTTTATGCATGTAAAACTTCTAATGGCGGTTCTGAGAATTATTGCAATGCCATTGGTAAAATATTCAAAATTTGTGAGTGGTTACCTGGCCTGTATCACAATAGAATTCATTGTAAATTAAATTAACATGTTTTGAATTGTAACAGTATTTGTTGTTTTAAGCAAGTATTTAAATATGTACGAACCCCTCAACAACTTCGATTTCAAATACAAATAGCGAAATGCTTAATGCACTTGCCTCCATTTAGGCCTACTACTTACCAAATCTATTTCCTGGTTGAAAATCCTTCTGTTTGAGTTTACTGTTACTTAAACAGTTTTTTTGTAGTTTGAAGATTCTATGGTGATACATTGTACATTGTATCACCATAGAATTTTTGGCAAAATAACAATGTTTACTGTCGCGAAGCTTCGGTCTCACTAGATCTGAGTTGAACAACTGCACTTTTAACTGTTACTGGCTACCAATAACGCTCTTATCCTAAAGCTTCTCAAATCCATTTATGTAAACAGTGCATTCTTTAGCAGACATTTTTTCATCTAGGTTCAGCTACATATTAATCAAATACTACTGAGGAAGCCAATGCAGAGGTTTACTTCATGCTTGATGAATCAGTTAGGATGACCACCCTGAGTGCTTTCTTGAACCTCTTATATTTGAAACAGTTAAATTCTTGGATAGTCTAATACATAAATATAAATATATAATAGGACGTTTTGAAGGACTCGTCCAAAAAAGACTTCAGTCATACGTATTCATCAATAGTGGTGCTAAAGCAACCCAGCTGCGAAACCACAAAATGGTCCATGAAGCTATTTTTATTTATGTTTTGAACAGGGCATTTTGTCTGTATTCAATGTGTAATTTGACCACACAACAACACTTTAAGAATTTTTTGACATTTTTATTGACATACATTTACTATATGAAGGTAATAAAGACAACTAAAGTAGTGTTTATTAATTCCGTCAGAAAAAACAAACAAATGCAAATTAAACACTTTTTGATAAATTAATATTCTTTGTGGATTTTCATGGTGGGAAAAATATTACATTCTCCAAAACTAGACCTAAAGTAACACTCAACATTGCATATTTGCTATTTTACTAAATATTGACACACGCACAAAAAAAAAAAAAAAAAAAAGGAAATCCCAAACTTGCGGTTGTGTGTTGTTAATAAATCTAGTAAGACACTTAGTTTCTACAAGGGGTGTATTTATCTGTTTATGGGTACAGCATGGTTAGAACAATCCGACAGGAGAAAAAGGACAAATAGTTTACGCACATCGACCCGACCAGTCTCACTGACAAGGCAACAGCATATCCGCTCTCTGCTACTGCAGAAGAGGGAACTGAAATGTATGCAAAAGTGAGTCAACAATAATGGTTCGCTTTTCTCTCTCTCTCTCTCTCTCTCTCTCTCTCTCTCTCTCTCTCTCTCTCTCTCTCTCTCTCTCTCTCTTTTTGGTTTTAATCAGTTTAAATACGAAGAACAATCAACAAAATCTGGCTATAAATGATGACGATGACTTGTGCTCCATCATTTTCATTGTTTGCACCGCAAGTGAAGGGCAGTATGGGTAAATGGGTAAAGCGGCATGCTATTCCTCAGGTGCCAGTTCTCCATAGCAACAAAGCCCTACCTTTTTTCACTCTTCAGATAGCAAGAGGGGGTAATTGATCCCTTCACCATGTTGAGCCAATGCCCCTCCCATTTCTTTTAAAATTGCTTAGCATCAAGGAATCAGTCAGCTGTCAAGTCGTCTCCTCTTTTTAGCATTCGCTGGCCCGAGCTGAAAGAAACCAAGATATTTATCAATACCTTTTTTTTCAGTCTTTTTGATGCAATCCCTTCTGGTAATGAAAACAATGTATCTCATACGAAGTTCACAATTAGTTTTAGTAATATGATAACAAAGTAACAATTTGTTTGCTCCTACAAAGTCAAAAACGAAATATACGAGACACGTGTGAAAGAAACTTGTAGGAAGTATGAGTAGAGAATTGAAAGACGTGCGCGGCGCGCGGGGGCGGGGCCGGCGCCGCCGCCGGGGGCGCCAGGGCAGCGGGCGGGCATGGGAGGCGCGCCCGGGGGGTGA
>JAOYSI010072318.1:9495-26632 GCA_025775065.1 Hiodon alosoides
TTTATTACCGAGCTGTGCTGTTGTCCTTGTGTGGGTTTATTACAACTGTGCTGTTTATTACCGAGCTGTGCTGTTGTCCTTGTGTGGGTTTATTACAACTGTGCTGTTTATTACCGAGCTGTGCTGTTGTGCCTACGTGGGTTTATTACAGACCCGTGCTGATTGCAGATTCATTACAGAGCTCTGCTATTGTTCCTGTGTGGGTTTATTGTATCTGTGCCGTTTAGACTAAGATTGGCAGAGCACACAGAAGAACGAGAACATGTCTGGATGTGCGCTGACCTGCTGGGCGTAGTCCTCAGTTTCACTCCCTATAGGAAGCACCATCACCTGGGCAGGGGACAACCAGAGGGGCCTAAGCAAAGCCAAGGAGGGAAGGGAAAACAAACTGATCAGTGATCAACACCGCAACAGCAGTGTCACTATACATGTTGACTAGCACTAACCCCCGTCCCCCCCACACACACACACACACACACGAGCTTCTCACCATCTTCCCCCAAAGTTTTCAGCCAGTATAGCAATCATCCGTTCCAGTGATCCCAGTACAGCTCTGTGGATCATTACTGGTCTGTTCATCTCTCCATTCGCACTGAGATCAAAGAATAAATACAATAAAAATGTATCAAAAAGGTAGTAATAGTACAATTCATGCCAACAGTGATGTTAACAACACAAAATCGAAAGTCTTTATGAGGTTAACTAACCACACATATTGAAGATTGAATCTAAGTGGAAGTTGGAAGTCCAATTGAATGGTGGCACATTGGTGCTGTCGACCAATGGCATCTCGTATCTGGATGTCAATCTGGACCGAAACACAGGACAACAATAATGTAATGGCGCAAACGGCATCCGCTCATTCCTTCTCCTGGCCTACAGCGATTAAAACCAACGGAACGTCCAAAACCCCGTAGGCACAAACAATGGAGGTCAAACGCAATGTTACGCTTAACTGGGAAAGCGATGCAACAGAATAAATAATATGAAAATCAATGGAGGGGGAATTCCACACAGGCACCCTTGCTAATCCCTCACAAGGCACTCTCCCGTCAGCAATCCCCGTTCCCTGCCAAGTTTCCCCACTCGTGTGGAGCTCACCTTGTCTCCCTTTCTAACCCTTCCATAAGGCTTTTATTGCCTCACCTTTGGCCCGTAGAAGGCCCCATCCCCAGGGTTGACCTCCCACTGCTCCCCAAACTGCCGCAGGCTCCGCTCCAACTGCTGCTCAACAGGAAGGGACAGGTCCCAGAGAGAGGAGTGGGGGAGGGGGGTGTTAGAGGGTCGTGTGTGTGTGTGTGTGTGTGTGTGTGTGTGTGTGTGTGTGTGTGTGTGTTACATATACACACCAACTACTTCACTTTCATTTTACTAAGTAGTCCTCATGTTCTATTACAGATATATTAACCTAGTGAAGTTTAAAGTACAAGGCGAGGTTGAGAGAGATTTAAACCAGAGCCTGGCTTAATGGATGGTCTTATACAGTAATACCAAACACTGTGCGCGTTACAGTGCGACCGCGGCACTAAACACCGCACCACTTCACTTAGACATCACACTGACTGTGTTCACTTCACAGCAGAGGGAAGTCATGTGCTTATCCGCTGTCCCCGCCCACTTCAGGTACTTTACCAAGCAGCCATGCACCCACCCACACGTCTACGCATGTAAAGCTCTCTACTCTTTATCAGAGTTTATTTTTGTTCCCTTATTTAATATATAAAACGCATTTATAAACACACACATTTTTAAAATAATGTATACATGCCGGCAAAATGGCTGTGGGGCACGTTGATTTATCGATTCACTAGCCCTGGTGCATAAATAAAACTACATTATGTCCCTGGTCCTACCATCTGGGGCCACGCCCAGGCTCAGAGTGGGGTCAGCTGACCGTCTCCACGTCCCTCACCTGCTCAGCGCTGTCCCAGAGGGAGGGTTCACCAAGACAGGGGGTGGGGCGCGTGGAAAGCAGGCAGCGGAAGGAGAAGCCAAACACCCTGTAGACACTACGCACAAACTCCAGGCAGGATGTTATCTCCTCCTCCAGCTAAAAGGGGTGTGGGGGGCAAAGTCGAATGTTGAGAACATAAACAATGCCCGAAAATCCCCACGGAAAAATAAAAACTCAGCGGCGCACCGCGAAAAAGACATTATCGGATGATTATAAACAGGGCCGGTAACAAGATCACCTAACCTGAATGACGTGACACTTTAGACACACAAGAAGAGACGGAGGCCATGTCGGGGAGGAATAGGAAAGAACGTCCTTCAACGGCCATCTATTATTGAATTATCTGGAGAAGACTACTAATCAACCGAAAGTCATGTGTACAAAAACAAAAAAATAAATAAATAAAACAGGAAGTCTGAGGCTCAGCACAGCTCCTGGTAATGTAACGAGATTAGCGGCAAGCGTACTCGCTCGTTATCGTTCAGAGATTCTGGCTTCAGGAACCACTGAAGGGGGCCGTGCTCACCTGCTCAGAGGTGCAGAAGATGTGGGCGTCGTCCTGGCAGAAGCGCCGAACCCTGGTCAGCCCGGTGAGCGCCCCCGACACCTCGTTGCGGTGGAGAGCCCCAAAATCTGCCCAGCGCAGGGGCAACTCTCGCCATGAGCGCGTCCTCTGCTCAAACATTACGCTGGGGTGGAGGGTATTAGGACAGGAGGAGACCTTTTTTTAAAATTCAGTAACAACATTATAAAAGCATACAAGCAGCATTACCAAACCATGGGACTTATATCTCGACACACTCTGACAAAATGTAGCTGCTACGGACACAGACAAATGCTAGCCAATAAACAGGCCGACACAGGATGAGTGACGGGGCCCTTAATCCTCACGCACCAGTAACATGCTCGCTTCTTACCAGTGGGCCGGGCAGTTCATGGGCTTGAGGGCATAGGTGTGAGGGTGACACTGAACTGTGAACATGTTCTCACTGTAGTGCTCCCAGTGACCCGAGCGCTCCCACAATGCAGTGCTGTAGAGGGTAGGAGTCACAACCTCACTGAAGCCTCGGCTCCTGTACTCAGTCTGTGGGAAGAGGAGAAGAATGGGCGGTGGGTGAAGGGCCGTTTCGGGAAGGGGGGAAGATTCGGGAATACAAGACCTAGTGGAAAATATGACTCAAAGACAGATGGCTAAGATCACAGGTGACTTTAACAGCACTGAAACTTTGTGGTTGGCCTTTAAGGCGTGTGGGCCCATGCCTGTACCTTGATGAAGTCGGTGAGGGTGTTGTAGATGTGCGCTCCTTTGGGCAGGAAGAAGCAGCTGCCAGGACTCACATCATTGAAGAAAAAGAGCTCCTGGTCCTGAGGGGTGTAGACACGCAGCGATCGCTGACCGTTAGGAGACACGCAGCGGCCGCTGACCGTTAGGAGACACGTACAGAGAGACGCAGCGATCGCTGAACGTTAGGAGATGCGTACAGAGAGACGCAGCGATCGCTGAACGTTAGGAGACGCGTACAGAGAGACGCAGCGACCGCTGACAGTTAGGAGACGCGTACAGAGAGACACAGCGATCACTGAACGTTAGGAGACGCGTACAGAGAGACCCAGCGATCGCTGACAGTTAGGAGACACGCACAGAGACTAACCAGCCACGGCCTTTACACGACAGAAGGCAGAAGCCAACGCACAAGGAGAAACATCGACACGCGCCCCGCCCCCTCCGTCACACCTTGCCAATGCGTCTGTGGTCTCTGCGCCGAGCCTCCTCTTGGTCCCTCTCCCACTGCTCTCTCTCCCTCTGTCCCGGGAAGCAGACACCGAGGAGACGCAGCGTGCCTGGCGGTCCATTGGTCACCGCTGACGTCTGAGGGGAGAGCAGCCATAACAGTCGCTCATGGCAGGAAGCAGTGCAAAGAATATAGATCGATAACGCATAATAATAGATACATTTGTTACTTGAAAGAAACAGTCCGGAATTCTGGATGGACCACGACAATTTACTGAATCCACAAAGGCTAACTGATCTGCAGATAAAAGTTGCTACTAATTATTTTTTATTTTTTATAAATAAAACGAGAAATAAACGAGAAGTTTCAATTGTGACCATGGGGGGCGATGGAGGTAGATACTGCCAGTTCCATGACTGACCTGTAACATCTTGAAGAACTTTAGGTAGCCCGTGTGAGGTAGAAGTGGACCAGTGCACACCCCTACCGTGTCACCGCACCTGAAACACAAAGAACACCAAGTAAAAAGATGTGGAGGGGGTAGGCGACAGGCTGCGGGCTGGTTCCTTGGCAGCACATGGGTTGCAAACCAACATGTGTTGGAGAGAACGTGTGGCAAGTGTCTCATACCCACGTTTATCGCACTGCAGCAGAAACATCAACATAGTCTTGTAATTTATAACTGTGGGCATGCTGTGCAGATTGGAACCGTTTGCGGAGCAGACTTCGAAATAGCGTGCGATATAGCGGCCTGCACTTCTGTGAGGGGCAAACCTTCGCGTGGCTACATGATGCAACGCCGCTGAGTAACAAACCTGTATAATGTTGCAGTGGGGCCGGTCATCTGCTCTTCAATCAGCTGCAGACGCAGCTTATTGTCCTGCCAAGCATCACATACACAGTTAATAAAAACACTACACACTGTGAACCGCATAATACACAAGGCAGTCAGTACTAGGGTAATGGTGCCAAAGAGGTTGGGGGCGGATTATGCATGTTACAAACCACAAAATTTTAAAACATTTTTATTATTATTATTTTTTTAAACCTAGTGTCATTCATGAAAAAGGCTGCCAATGGGCTCTGATGGTAGCGGCAGCAATGATAGAACTGAGTGCCAATCATGTCAACACCAGCGACTTGGAGACATTTACAGAGAACGCACAAGACGGTATCAGAAGAACTTTGGAATGAAGGGCCAACACCACGAGGAAACAACCCCACAGTTAACTCCATAGCTATCTGCAGGATTGGCAACTGATAAATACACGCTTACCTAGGCATGTGTGGCCTACACAGTACATTCCAGGCATTTAACAGACGCTCTTATCCAGAGCGACGTACAAAAGTGCTGTAGTTTAGGGGTTAAAGTAACAGCTGCAGGACTGACAACGCACTAAAACGTTGAAATCTAAATGCATGTCGATGTTACCGATTCGCAAATTTCAAGTAGCCCAGTATATACAGTAAATATTAATAAAACGACACAATACTTAATTTTCAGTAAACAAAAGGGTAAATATTACAGAAATCTTACGAGAACCATTTGGAAGCTGAATTATATTACGGCAAAATCAAACTTTTTATTTTATTTTACACTGGCACACGTATTAAAGTCGCTGTTAATCTTAGGGTTATAATTTCTCTTCATCTGATCACAGACGATCGGAATGAACTGCTGCGTTAATGACATTTACCAGATTTAAAAATACATTTTGTAGCCTTATGTCAGCAGATGGTTTAAAATAAATAAACGGTAAAACCAAACTGAAATTTCTGAAACTTCACAGCCCTGCTGCAGTAGCAGTCGCCTTTTCATATCCTGAAAGAAGTGTGTGTGTTATCATTGAGCAGTACCAAACGATTATTCACACGTATAACGCATAAACACAAAGTACTTCCTGCTAAATGCTAAATTTGCCAACATTTAAAACTATGACAACTGTGCCACCTTGTGGTTTGTCTTTCCACAGTGGAAAACTGAACGGAGGGAGGGCAGTGAAATGAGCCACCCACACTGCTTTAGACACAAACAAGCCAAACAGAATTAGATTAAGTGCACAGCACAGAACAAAGCTTCGTTTCGAGAGAAACAGAGAAGCAGGTAGACATATAAAGAGTGTCCAACCTGTAAGGCACGGGGGAAACATGCACGTAACAAACAAAAAGAACTCAGACATTTCCATACCTTGAAGAGTTCCTTCAAGTCCTGGACACAGAGTTCCAGTTTAGTGAAGGGGAGTTTGGAGGAGGCCACCTGAATACACTTTTCCTCCACCTCATTCAGAGAGAGGGGGCTGAAAATTAAAAAAATTCAAACCTAATTAGTCACACGATAAGTGCCATTTTGCCGTAGTCAGTGCTAAGAGTGGACTATTTCTGCAAGTTTCATTAAGTCCCAGAAAGCCACCCATTTTGGCCATGCCAATGCGGACCAACCAGACCACTGACCCGTTCTCCAGCTGGTAGTCACAATAGAAGCCCGCCTCAGAAGTGCCTTCTTGACACAGTTCCGCCCCCACGTGTACCTCCAGAACACTCCCCAGCACACAAGCCCCAGACCGCCACACCACCTGTGAGGCAAAAGGGTAGAGGTGTTGGGAGTCACTACTGCAGAAATTTGATTAATTTCGGAATAAACGATCCGCCGCTTCAGGGACAACGACCAGACAAAATACAGCTTTTAGAAAGTTTAAGTACATACAGAACTAGATGTGTTTGCTGAATAGATCAGAACTAAATGTAAATGTCATATGAAATCTCATCACTTTTGAGCATTTAAAAAAAATAAAAACACAATTATCTACTTTCTTCATCTTTTGGCAATTTGTGTATTAAATCTATATAATTTTCTTGTCCATTATAGCTGTGACAGTTTCACAGTTTACATTTTATTTTTGTTCATGTAGAATTAATTAGCGTCTTTTATCTTTATTGCTAAAATCAGGGAACTCTAGCTACTTTCTATTACTTATAAAACGGTTGACTGTGAGTAGGTTGCCTGAGATTGGTATCCAGATCACAGGGTAAGCGCTACTCAGCAGTCCCAATAAATAAAAACTGCAAACAAAATCGAGAAGATTATTAATGTCATGCCAAAAGGCTTGTTCGTTCCCGTTTTCTTTAGCGACTGTGTGTGTGGATCAAATGTGCCGGCCCGTACCTGCTTGCCCTCTTCACTGTCAAATCCAAGTAAATGTAGCTCACAGTCCGTCTCAAGGGGGCGCACTAGCTCCCACAGTTCCCCGTTCACCTTCCCCACCACTGTACCCTTAATCCTGTTAAGGCACATGGAACCGAGAGCAACTAATGTACCCGTAATGGGTGCGTTCACAGTTAACACACCCGACACTCGTTACTGGAGGGGGGGAAAAAATGAATTAATACCAGGAATCAAGCCTGGTGACAGAATGATTGCAGCTTTGCAGGTAGTTCTAACGCGTATTCCAAAGAAACGTAACCAATCATTGCCAATAAAAATGATTCAAGGGCTTAGCACTGACCTAAACATACTTTAGCAGCAGTTATGTGCAAATAACATTACAGGAGCACCTCTAAATGGGCAAACTCCACATGCTTCCTGAAGAAGTGCCCATCTGCATATTAAGGCCCAAAAGGAGCAGGACTTGAACCTCTGGGCCTGTATAAAGACTGGAGCTTCATAGGCAAGGCAAACTCGGTGTCAAATGTGCGTCACTTCGGTATGGAGTTTTACCGTGCCGTTTGTGCGATTGACAGGGGTGTGGTGACTCCAGCTGTTGCCTTCACCGTGCTGCCATCCGGAAGTCGAACGCGAAGCCCCACTTTCTCTCTTCCTCTCCCTTTCTCATCCTGTGCTCCTCTCAATGACTCAAAGACACGCAGTCGCTCTGATAAACATGACAACTGGGGGGGGGGGGCAAAAAGGGAAATGGAAAAGAAAATGTGGGATGAGAATAAGCAGGATGTGCAGGAGAAAATAAAAAGTTAAGATGGTGCAAATAACTAAGAGTAAGGATTTAAAGAAATACTGCCACATAACATTAAATAAAGGGGGGGGTGGGGGCTGGCTAAGGACAAGTATTGTACACCGCTGTAACGTCAAGTCCCTAATGTAAAAACTTGAAACACATAAGTTTTGCAATTCATGACAGCTATTCGTGATGTTATAAAATAAATATAAAATAAATAAGTAACAGTTAAGTAGAAAATATTTTTTTCCCTTAGCGAAAAGTCAAAATGATCATAAGTGATGTTTGCAAATATAGACTGGCTCACTGCCGGTTTATACACTGGGCAAATAAAATACAAAATGATTGCCGACGTAAATTCAAACAGCCGGACACAGTAAACAGCAAGCTACCTAGCTGACTCCATAGCAGCGCATACCTTACAATACCGCCTGTAAAAACAAAGCGCTGAAAAGGCTCTTGTCTCATTAACGGACAAGCTCTTGAAAACGGTCACCAGCATGCCGATTCCAGCGTTTACAAGGACACCAGTACTTTCAGTACACCAGTAACACGCAGATTCCCCTTGTCCCTCCTCTAGCGCGCCGCCATGATACCGGAATCACCGGCGCTAAATCCAGACTACCGTCGATTGGCTAAGAGCGGACGGGGCGGAGGCCAGTCTGTCATACACTTAAAAAAAAACCTAGCGTGTTGTTCAGCATCACAGATGCGCAACAATCATGCAGATACTCCTACCACGACATCTACATAACACAAAAATAGTGCATCTGCATAAACGTTACGGAAATGTGAGGCGAAAGAACATGGCGCACCATTCTCTAGCAGCAGAAGATCTTTGCAACGATTGGACACAACGCATAATGCGACACGCCCGTCGAATCATAAAACAAGGCTTCACACCCAGAGATACAAGTTAAGACTGAACGCCACCGAGCCGTTTCGTGCAGTTCTGTTGGCTATGTAATAGAAATCCAGTACGCGTCGTCGCTACTGTGCTAAAGGCATATAATTATGCTTTAGGGCGATCCATTATTTCAGTAGGCCGTGAAACAAATAAACCGAATAGTTTCAACGCGATTTGATTCACAATATCAACAAACGTTAGCAATCTAATATCCGGTCCTTTAAAAAACTTTACGAACACCCGAACCGTGTCGCTACCGTTTCACAATAGTTGGAGAACATCGTAGGAACGAACTGCCGTTTTAAAACTCGTACCAGATAACCAGTTGGTACGTAGATTTAATACAATGGTACTCTCCCTGTAATTTTCGCTTAAAATGGTTTGAAATATCACAATTAGAAAATAGTATTTCCTGTCATATACGTCGTCTTAAAAAAAAAAAAAGTCAGCATAGTGCATTTAAAAAGTAAGCCAGTCTCCCCCATATTTCCACAGCCTACCCAAATCAACGGAATACATTTGAGAAACCAGCATGCATCGACGAGAATACGATTGATCGGCACCCAATTAATAATTAATTTTTAGTTTGAATCTTAATATTCTGTTCTAACCTTAAAAATACTAAATGTGGTTACTAAATTTAACCATAAAATGAAATATATTGAAACGAAACTGAGTGGTTAATGACACCGGTGTAGTTCCTGTATGATTTATATTGAACATACTTCTGGAATTACATTACTTTTTTTTTTTTTTTAAGCACGCATATACAACTATTTGGGCTTTCAAAGCTCCGGCGGAAGGGAAAAAAAAAGATTGAGTAAGCCCATAGTTATGATTGAAAATGAGTGAAGTATGCCTTTAACGTCCCAAAGGAAACCCACAATTACAAGAACATATTTTGATTAATGTCCTGCGGCGCCCCACATTGCCACAACCCGTGAAACACCCCAATGCCACCAGAGGCCGACGCAGAGACACACGAGACTAGAGTCAACACGTTAGCGTGAATACACACTACGTAACGATTAGTTAAAAGGTAATGGAAATTAGTCTTCACCCATTTCTACACATCCTCTACCGTCTCGTTCTGTTGTAACCAATCACTCATTCATTCCGCGTGTGGCTATTCCACTATGAAACCTGTGTAGCTTTAAGTCCGAATAGTGACATTTAGTCAAGCATTCGTGTTATTATGCGAGTTTTATAAGCTGTCAATGCAACGACTTCAACTGGTGTAGTGCGCCGCGTGGAAGGCATGTGTACATTAAAAAGGTGGGTGAATGCTTTTGACGACAAAGTTATACAACAAAAGTGCACAAGGGAATAATTAATCACTGTCAAGATTTCATGTTAAATTCAAGTAACATGCGGATGATAAAAAGCAAGTAAGACCCAATGTACTGTGATTAACACACAGAAATATTTGTGGTTGTGGAGACATTTAACAGGGTCCCAAGATGTCAACCCTTAATGTACCAGTGCAAAAATGAAAAACATCAGCAATCTATTTTTTCCATTTGACAGAGACAAGATGGCTAATCCTGTGAACAACAGTTTAAAACATGCCACACATTTTAATAAATCATGACAAATTTAAGAAAAAAAAAGTATTAAACCAAGAAGTGGGCTTATTTTAAATGCTTTCATTTTAAAATGTATGCTTTCTAAAAAAATAAATAAAAAAACATCGGAGTTTAACTACAACACACAAGCAACTCATAATTTACTTCTAGACCGTACTTTTTTTGGTCAAAAACTGGGGTTGCAGAAGAAAGTAAATTATTTCAAGGATAGTAGCTGGCGTAAAACACGTTGAATTGCAGCAAAACTACACCACCAAACTTCTCCCTCGTAACAAAGATCCTTCTCGTTAGCCTGATCTTGTTTATAAATGTTATAAATGTATAATTAATCCCTGATCTAAGTTTAGTGCCTATCAAAAATATCTGCAACCTCAAAATTTGGGGCTGTTAGTTGGTCTACACGCTGTGTTCATATTCAAAGGATTGCCAACAGTTAAAGTGAGGGAGAGAGAGAATAACAGGCTAAGTATATTAACATTCACATGGCACTGAATGTAGATTTGAATAATATCCACTTAAAAGTAGATAAATTGGTTCATCATGACCATCAGCAACATGGTGAAGGAATTACTGATGTAATAAATGGAAGTCTTATCTGAATGTTAATCCCACAAACATGAATAAATATTAAAAAAATAAACTGCAGTCCTGTAGTTGGAGAATATCAAGGAAAAAGAAAAGCTGTATTGAGTATCGAAGGTATGTAATGTTAGACTGAATTATATTTAAGTTGTAGTATGTAATGTTAGATTGAATTATATTTACGTTGACAGATTTAATCATCGATGCCTTTATTTTAGACTTTGCATATGTGATAGAATTGCTGCTGTGAATTTATTCTACTGACCAGAGAGAGAGAGCAAGTGAGAGAGAAAGAGGGTAAGAAAGACTGACACCAATAATTTTAGAACACTGGGGAAAAATAAGCAGGCAGAAGGTCAGAGGAAAAAGGGGAAGGAAATGGAGAAAATGGGATAAAGCGATCAGAGGGGGGAGAGAACGAGGAGAAACAGAGAGGGAGAGAGTAGCCCATTGTGTGGAGGCGGGACTTCCTGCTGCACAGTCTGTACAAGTTGTGTGTCAGCAGTTGGTCATACACAGCTTACATACTGTCATTCTATTCAACACTGTACATCTCTTGTCCAAACTTTACTGAAGTGGGACATCGGACCACATGCACAAAGACGTTGTTGTGCTTTAAATCACAGGCAAGACAAGTCTGAAACATTAACAGTCAGTCATAATAAAGACAGTAACAAATCCTGATAAACAAAAAGCAAAACAGGAAGTCATAATAATGATCATAACAATAACCATAACTGTAAAGAAAGTACCTTCCCTTTGTTGTTTTCAACTCTGGTTTTTATTAAAGTCAATACATGTAAAAGCCTTAAGAGAGTTGGAGGAGAGTTCAATCTCAAAGCACCCTCTAGTACGTTTATTAGCTTGCTAATTGCCTAATTTTCTAAATGCGTTTTTCTATGTTTGCTGGTTTAATGTCAACTCACATTACATTTATTTTCCTATAAAGCTTTTTCCCTCTGAAAGATCTTGCGTTCTCTCAGAGCCAGGAAAGATGGTGACAGAGCAGACAAATTGTGTATTTATACTATGTACAGCATCAAACTTTTGCTCTTTTGTTTCACTTGTGTTCAAACTAGTGATTCACAATTATAGTAGTAACAATGGTAACACTATTATTGGCTGTAATTCTTTTGCCTCCAGCTACAAAATAGAAAGCGTTGACAATAGAAGTAAGAATAGCACAATCTACTCTTTCAATCTATACATTTAAATGTTTAGAAATATATAGAAGGAAAGAGAAATATTATGTACAATATAATACAGTAAGGACAATGGGGAGGGGGGGGTTGGGGGCTTGTCGAAGGGGCATGGGTTTACAGATTTCAAGAGATAGGACCTTTAAAGTGATTAGATTAAATTAACCATTAAGGGAAGAAATTGCCCATTTTGAAAATATCTAAGGAAACATTGCCTGGAAGACACACAAAGGCAAAGGGCTGGAGAAGGGAAGCGAACCCGGAACCAACTTGCCACTGAACTTATTTACTTCAATCCATTAGAATACAGCTTCCACCATACATTCCACCCCACCCTCTGAGACTGAAGGGCTAATCTGCAGTTAAAAAACAAAGGAGGGAAAATGATAAATAACCACCTTTCTCAATCTTGTATCTTTCCACACATCTTCTAATGACCACCATCCCTCCTTTTCCTCCTTCCATCATTTCTCTGACTTCTGCAGTTGCAAGCAACAGGGAAAAGGGTTTTCCTAGGTTCTGTGGATGGAGTCGTGTAGAGGGGCAGCACAGATCTGTACAGCACATAGTGTGAGATGAGATGGTAGAACTAGTCTGCAGTAGTGTGAGAACTACGTATGCCGCACTGTGCAAGTATTAGCTTAGTTTAGGGAACAGTGTTCAGATCAGACAGTAAACCAGGATGGCTTTTTGAATTGTACCTCCCACTTTAATATATTAATGTACTTTACGTTTCAGTAGCGGGGGGGTAAGAAAGGTCTTTTGGGAGGGTAAAATGGACCGCCTCTCACCACCCCCTCTGGGGCTCCACTAAAAGGAGGGCCTGGGCGCTTGCCCCCATGAAACAGAGGCTCTCGGTCAAAGTGAGTGGGGCGCAGCGGGTGGGGGGGTCGACCCCGGAGGAATTGTCTTTGTGAGCCAGGAGATGGCTGTGGGTGGGGGTGGGGAGGCCGGAGGTGTGGCCTGGGGTTGGGGGAGGGCAGACGCAGGAGGGACAGAGGGGAAGAGGGTCGTCTGTTGTTGCGAGGCTGTGAAGGGGGACTTGTTGGAGGTCGCTGGGGCTGCGGCAGGGAAGGGCCGGGAGTGGGATGCCTGTTAGGGGTATGGAGGAGGGGAGAGGGCTCCCCCGATGGAGAGGGCGGGGCAGAAACGGCCGATGTGGGGGGGGGACTCGGACCCTCTCTCATCCTCCCAAGCAGGGGCGGAGGAGCCCCGGGGGTGCCGGGGCGGTGGAGAGGGGGTCCGTGGCGGGGGTTGAAATGCTCCTTCACTGTGCCAGGGCGGGGCAGGTCTGTAAACTGCGGTGGATCGCTAAGCAAGGAGGACATGAGGGGTGGGGGGGCACCTACACTAGGCCCCCCGCCGCTGTTACCCCCCCCTCGCTCTCCGCCTTCGGGCCTGGAGGGAGGGAAAGGCAGAACGCGGTCTACCGGCACCAACACGCCGCCCACCATCACTGCTGAAGGTGGGGAGAGGAATTCCCGTGGCGGGGGCGGCGGCTGGGGAATGGGCGGAGGTGGCGGCTGTGGGATAGGGGGTGGAGGGGAGCTAAAGAAAGAGGAGTGGGGTGGATGGTGCGGATGATGGCGAGAGTGAGGGTCATCGCCAGGAAACTGGAATTGCCCTGGGGGAAGGTGGGGATGGGGAGGCAGAAGGTGTGGTGGAGGCGGCGGCAGAGGAGAAGTGCCCAGACTCATTTCCTCAGAACTTCCTTGAGACTGCAAGGCAGGGTTATTACTGGGGTGGGGTGGTAGGCCTAGAGCTGGAGGCAGGCCCATGGTGGGAGGGGGCGGACCCTCCATGTACGCCTCGTCATACCAGCTGCCGCCACCCGGGCCGGGTCTCGCCCCAGCCCCGCCTCCTCTGTTGTGAGGCCGCATTCCTCGACCAATCACGCGAATGCTCTCGACGGTCTGAATCCTCTCCCCCGACATCCTTCGATTACTGTACCCCAGAGTCTCTATGGGAGCTCCTTCCCCGCAGCTGGAGGAGGACACCAGAGTTTCAATCCGATGGTAATGCGGCGCCTCAGACTCACTGGCAGGAGGTGTGCTTCCTGCAGCCTTGGCCTTGGCCTTCGCCTTCCCCCCTTCTCCCTCTCCCTCCCCGCTCGCGTCTTCCGAGCTACCACCTGCCTTTCGGGACCCTGCGTTCTTCAAGCGCTCAGTGACCGAGAGGGGGTGGTGAGGGTGGGGCTCACCTGTGGTGGATCCTCTTCTTTCACCTGCTCCGTCGTAAAAATTGGGCCTCCCTAGGCTGTTGCCTGCACTACCGACGGCGTGTCCGTCCTTCCGAGCTTTGACGTGGCCGGGCTTTGCGTCAGAGGACAGTGCTGATGCAGGTATCGTACCCGCCATCCTCCTCTTCACAGTGTCCTCTCCTTTCGCCTTCAACAAGGTCTTAGACATTTTCTTATCCGCCCCGAAACCAGGGTAACGCGAGGAGCGATAATCTCCGTCAGCCTCTTCCGGTTGACCAAAGACGGCCTGGGGTGAAATAGAGACGTCCCAGGGGTCACTACGGTAGGCGGTGGGGGAGAGGTCATGACCTGCCGACGGTGTTCGTTTCTTCACCCCTCCTAGAGAGCTGGAGTCAGTGAGGAGAGTCAGGGACTCTGAGCCCGGCGTGTCCATGATCTCGTCCTGGGTGGGGGTGCCAGCCGTCTCGTCCCGCACCGGCGTCCCGTCCACGTTCTCCGAACCCAGCGGAGGGCTGTCGTTACTGCCTCCCTGCCCGCTGCCCAGGATGGGTATGCTGAGGTTGATGGCGCTAAATCCAGGGTTCCCCTGGAGAAACTTGTGGATTTTCGACTCCAGGCTGGAGGGGGATGAGGAGGACACAGAGGAAGGTTCTCTCTCCTTCTCCCTGTCCATCTCTCGCTTGTAGTTGTTGCCCACGGGGGGCTTCAGCTTCGGCGTGCCGGAGCTCTTCCCCGCCGCCGAGACCGATGATGAGGCAGCGGCCTCAGGGGAGGCATAGGTGTGCCCATGTGAGGGCGCCGCAGGGGCGGTGGTATTGGGGGCACGATCTTTGCCAGTGTTGGCAGCCCCAGATGAAGTATTTCCAGACACACTGTGCAGGAGGGAGGATAGACCTGTAAACCAGAAAGATCATTTACAAGCACTGCATACACTGCAAGAGCAAGGGTTAGCCGTGTGAGGAGACGGGAGAGAAAGTGAGGAACAGGCCATCATTAACAAATTCTGAAAATGTCAGACCCATACATACCTCTGACCTATATCAAAGTTGTTGTGGGCCCCTAAAGACTTGAGACAAAAATACCAGCACCACAAGAAACGAGTAAGACAGACAGCAAGACAGTGGAACACACTCTCTCCCCATTACTGCCTCTCACCCTGAAGGCCGCCACTCTGCCCCTGTGTTTTAGACAGGGCGCTGAGAATCCCCTCAGGGGTGATGTCCACCCGGGACAGGATGCTGGCCAAGGGGTTACTAGCTGGAGGTGCTCCGGGGGACGGGGTGGAGGGCTTAATGGCTGAACCCTGGGTGGAGGGGGTGGTGGGAGTCCCAGGGGAAGGACGGGACACCGGGCTCACTCCTGAAAATTGAGGACAGCGGTGACAATGGGTGAAGATGGAACTGGTGCTTGAGCCTGTATAAAGTTAACATTAGCAACAACAACAACCCAATCAACATTCCATGAGTCAACACGCCCTCTCAGGATGACCGGATAGAATTCTTACTTTGCGTTCACAACATTCTACCAAAAGCGTATGCAATTTGAGTCAGTACAGGGTCAATTACTCTACTCCACGTTATGAGCGGCATTGGTTCAAGTAGCTTTTCAGTGGCACGATCTCAAATGGAAAACAGTGGCGCGGGTAACAGGTCTCTCACCAGTGCTCTTCATGGCTGAGGTAAGGCTGCTGAGGATGGAGCTGATCTTGCCCAGGTCCACGTTAGCCAGGTTTACTGGGAGTGGAGTAGCAGGGCTCACTGGGGTCACCGGGGTCACCGGGGTGGAGAGGGTTTTGGGCTTTTTGTTTGGAGGCTCTTCTGAAGTCCGTATGGGTTGGGTAACAACAGGAGCTGGCTTGGATACTGGAATAGGTGCCGGCTTCTCTTTTTGCTCTTCCACTATGGGGACACAAAGACAAATATTCAGATGGGTGGCGTGACAGAGAATTATTAGACCCATTTCTAACGAGTACTTTAAAATCGGTCTCTTTCCTCCACCCGGCGTACTTTTGTGAACCTTCCCATCATTTTATTTCTGCCCACTCCTTCCTCATCTAAAATGGATCCCATCCTAACCAATGTTACTGGACCAACGAATCAAAAAGGTCTGACAGAATTCAGCTCAGACCTGTAGCTACATTAACGAACAAGAAAAACTCAAATAAACGTTGACTAAAAGGGAGTATCCCAAACACAGATAAATGTAGAAGACCTTCTACGGTATTTGTGTAATTATTTGAATTAGTAAGCAAGCTGGCTATCAAGGTGCAGTTGCTTAGCAATACTGTGACTGAATGCATCACCTATAATGTTGGTGCTCTCCGTCTCCTCCCCTTCAGAAAGCTCCATGTCTTCCACGTCTCGGTTGTCCCCTTCTCCATGTGTCTGTCCATGGGAGCCTCCAGGAGAGGACAGAGGACTGGGAACATCCCCCAGAGTGAAGCCAGCCCTCTCTCCATCCTCCATGGCCTGTCCATCAATATCTACGTCTACCATACCGGCATCCTCCCGCCCCTCTCCTTTGGCCCCCCCAACCCCCATGCCATGGAAGGGCGACTCGGAGCCGGTGGGGGAGGGGGCATCCTCAGAAGGGGAGGGGATGGGAGAGTCGTCTGGGTCCGGGAGGGAAGTCTTGAGTGCGTCGAGCTTTCGCTTGAGATTCGACACGCGGTTGGCGAACGTCTTGTAGGCCTGAGGTGGTTGCGGGAGTTAAACAACGCCTCAGACATTAACAATGAACTGGCAAACCAAGATTCATTCTCAACTATCAAAATCGAATTCCCAGACTCACATTGGCAACAATCTTGACCTCCTTGTACTGCATCTCGTAGAAGACATCTGCATTGCCCAAGGCCTCCAGTAGGGGCGGACCCCCTTTCATCTGCTCCTCCAAGAAGCTTACAAACTCCTGTAGCTTCCCACTCCCTTCCTCAATGTCCTTGGAGAACTTCTTACCTCCTGCCTTGTCTGAGGAGTACAAAGTACGATAGAGAGAGAGAGAGAGAGAGAGAGAGAGAGAGAGAGAGA
>JAOYSI010072318.1:26732-48354 GCA_025775065.1 Hiodon alosoides
AGAGAGAGAGAGAGAGAGAGAGAGAGAGAGAGAGAGAGATATCATTTCTGTCTTACGGTTGTGTGAAAACTGGGTCTTTTCATCTTTAGCCAAGGACATCAAATGTGACTAAAACAGGTGATGGCTGACCCTTCAGTCTCTTTAGTGCCTCTGTGCTGCAGACGTCCACTCTCAGTGCAGCAAGCTGCTTCTCTCTTAGCTCTGCCTCTTCCACCGAGCGCTTGTAGCCCGAAAGCTGTTCTATGAATGCCTGGGGCTGGAGACAGAGTTGAATTTATTTTCCACCCGTGCGCACACTCGAGAGAGCTTGTCCACCGTAACCAGAAAGAAAAAAAAGAAAAAAAAAAGAAAAAAATCACTCACTGCAAATTCAGCCACGATCTTGGACTTCAGAGCCGCCTTGGGGTTAACTGGTGCTGGAATAAAAGTGAAATTAAGTGGGTTTGTTTAACCATGAATTCCATCGTGCCCTTTACATTACGAGTACGTTACGGATCCATTACACGCACACCGATCACCGATCACCTCGCATTGCAGTGCTAACACTCAACATTCCTGGTGAAAACACAACGTTACCCTTCAGAGACTGACCCGGAGGGGGCTCCTTCTTGACCAGACCAGCTTTCAGTTCCACAATTAGCTCCTCCGGGTAGACATTCCTCTCCTCCCAGATGGTGAAGATCCGGTCCACAGACTTCCGTACCTTTGCATCTCTGACACACAGAGAAGATAAGGTATGATTTCACTCAGAAATCATTTTAAATAACTACTTAGACACTTTTTAAAATCTAAAACGTTAATACGTCGTACTGGCGTGTTAGTCTACTTACTTAACAAGCAAGGCAGCCTCTGGAAGAACTTCGGCAAAGGAGGAGCGGTAGATGATGGCGTTCTTCCTCTTGCAGTTCTGAATGACATCATTGGCGAGGTAGAAGAGGTTCAACCTGTGGGCAGCGTCAGCTACAAGGAGTGGGATCATTAACATTAGTGTTTATCCCCTGATAAAACCTTAATCTCCAGATGAGTGTCGAACATTACCTGTGGAATCACAAAAGTGTCACTGAGTGGATCTCAGTTTACAAGGCTATTCTGTCAAGTCAAAAAACAAAAATCTGAACGATACCCACATATACTTGGAATTTACAGAAAATTTTACAATGCTGAATTTTCACATTCAATTATTTTCTACAGTATTCGATCGCAAATATTTGGCACACAGAGATGACGGCATTAGAACCATGAGGATAAATGGGAGGAAGGCTCCACCAGCCTCCTAACTGTGTTTAGCCCTAAAGATCAGACCCGGCATTAAGCCTAACAAATCGGATAGTGGACGAGAAGTGATATCCATGCTATCAACCTAGTCAGGGTAATCCGCTGCTGGCTGACACAATACTAGAAGATCAAGCAGAATGTAATCAAATTTATTCTATTACAGGGGACCCTCAACGAACCAGACCTTTCCGTAGCCATTGTAATTTTATACTGTAAGTGTCCAGTGCTCATGGAAGTCCGTCTTAAATGCATTCAACATTTAGTTTATCAATGCTCGATACTGGCGAAACAATTCCTTGCTCCAGGTCAAAACCACTCGAAATTAAAGAACATTTTCCATGCAGAAAGAACTTCAAAACTCAACTGCATTTCTTGCCTGCTGGGATCACTCAATCCTACAAATGAATGTTGCGCAGACAGTAAGATTTGGCACATGTTGGAAATTATCACACCAGTGATTAGCTTTGAATGCCATGAACGCGGTCATTTCCGAATCACACCATGTAGGGGGTGCATTTACTCGCCTTCACTGCACAGTAGCTCCAAAAACAAACTTATTTTTAATTTAATATTTTTCCCAAGCCCTAATCATCACTTGAAATTAGGTCCTCCCCCAAACAGATTTAAGTAAACACATGGTCACTGATTCAACAACATGCCAAAAATCATTTCGGAAAGAGAAGTGCAGAGCAGGGAGAGAGATTTCCACTCTGATCGATACCCCCTTCAGCAGACTGCGTTTAGCAGGTGGTGGCGTTCATGCCAGTTTCTTCCTGAGCTTTGACCAGAATATGTTCGAGGCGCTTTTCTTTTCTCCATCTATAAAAGGCTAAAGCCTGGATAAACAAAGGGAAAAACCATTCATCAGACCCTTTCACCAAAATGGAGAACTCCAGTGCCAAACCACATTTCTTAACAAGCCACATTTTTCAGCGCCAAACCACATTTCTTATAATAATTCTAAAATGGTGTTGGTGGTCAGCTCGCAACCAAAACATGCATCCTGACCATCCTAAAAAGCTCATGCACATCTGTTTAACAGCAGAACTCCTTGGGGGAAAGGAGTCTTACTGGACACTACTTCTTACACTACTTAAAGCAGGGCACATGTTCGTATGCACTGCAGAAAATAAGTTTTTCTAACTATGTCATTATTCTATAAATGGGATAACCAAATTAGATAAGACTTCACCATTGCTGTATATCATGTGTCATACTCCTGAGATACTTCAGGAGTAGCTTGTTGGTAGCCATCAACATCCACATCCCTATTTTGACCTGTCTCATAATGCATGTAAAATGTATTTAAAGAAGATGCCTTTCTAATGAGGAGATACTCTACTTTGTAGATCGGCCATAACAGAGTTGGCTCCACATTCATGGTGAAAAAGAAAAGTCCTGGCCAAAACGGATTTTGAGCGTAGTAAGTAAAGATTTGTTTTCCTTCAAAGCAACATCAAACCAGCTGAAAACATCTTTGCTAACATAGCGCCGAGGGAAATCATGTTGTAGATATACTGATCTACTTAGACTCTGTCAAAGGAATCTTTTGCCAAAGTTTAGACCCCGCACATGGTGTAAAAACTTTTATTTGGGTTTAACGGTAACCGTAAAACATTTTTTGTTTACACTGTCAAAAATCGTGTTAAGAAGAAGAGTATCTGCAACAATTAGATAGAGCTGGGACAGAACGTCACAAAAATGAAATGTGAGATTTTCACTTGCCTAAATAAATGTTAAAAACAATGAACTTTTAAATTACGCCAAGTGAAAAATGTTAGCTAGAGCTATCCCAGACTTAAGGGTCATCTTAAAATATCAACAGCTATCAAGGAGGTTACCCAGATAAAGCATAGCCTTATACGACGTCATCTACTCCTCTAAAGTCATGCTTTAATTTCACCCCTTCCTGTTTACTTATAGACAATTAGACATGTATGAGATTAAAAAAACAAAAAAACTAAAATAAATAAAACAGAAAACCCCCCTACTAAACGTCCGTCCTTTAACAAATATTGTCACATGGTCACATTTATCGGCTGGAGATTAATGCCTGACGTAAAGCTAGTCAACCGGTATATTTTCAAAAAGACAGAGTCTTACCGGTATAACCCAATTTGCGTTTAACAGACAAATTCATAACCAAAAATATCATTACCATCAAAAACAAACATGTTCAGATGGATATATAGTATACTCATTACCATGTTTTTGGAGTTAAAGGGTTTTCTTTCTAACCAATTAAACATTTTCAAAGTAATATATAATCGAAAGGTGAAGAGGACGCCTTCAAACATGGGCCGGCTTATATTCCGGTTAATACGGCAATAACGCTTAAAAAATAAAAAATAAACTGCTAAAAGGGAAAGCGTTTAAATGTTACGCCATCCATATGCCAATCTTACATTGAATCAGTGAAGTTCTAAAAGGGAAAGCGTTTAAATCTTATATTGAATCAGTAAAGATTTTACCGTGGAGCATACAAGACAAATAAGCAACTAGTAAAACCAAGCAGTACAGTTAGTAACAAGAGACACACATATATACACACTGATTCACACCTTACATTCAATATCAGATATCAACTGGAAAATTAGCCAGCCATTGTTGACATTAAAACAAAAAACAAAAACAGTTTCTACTGAGGGAATGTTACAAAACAAAGAAAACAGATTAGCTTTAAACGCTGCGTCGAGGAATGTCCAGGACTCCGATCGACACCAATAACAACCGTGGCAGACCCCCCGAGTCTGCCAATTCAGCAATCTGACCAAAGAGAAGAATGTCCTCTTCCACTAGCAGGCGGCTATTTTTAGGTGGTAAAGAAGCTGATGGTACTCCAGAACCGCTTTATGATTTACAGTCATTTCGCAGATAGGACTCCTCTTGTGGGGAGGAGTTTTTTTTTGTCTAACACCTAATAATTTTCGCCCCAAATGTCGTCTGTCCCTTGGTTTGTTACAAAGAAAATCTATTAAACGGCACCTTAAATGGTTATGTGCTGTAACCTTTGCACCCACGTATTTTTAAATATTGAATTACCGTTGACACCATCTTCATGCCAAGCAGGCATTTCAGAACAATAGGGTTTCAACTGACACGTGAAAAAAACATGTCAGTTGTTGACTGTAGGCCATCAGCCACAGGTCTGCGTTTTAAGAGTACATTTGGGTTTGTGGAGTTCCCCATAGAGCCATGGTTTTACCACTGCAGTGCGGTCACGGCAAAGGACGTTACCAACAATAAAAATAAACATACATTCAAAAACATCTTAACAAAAAAAAGGTCTGGGCTACAATAAATGGTTTTAGAATTTCGGCATTTTACAAAAATGTTTAAAAGTAACAAACGCACAACCTATAGCTCTCCGCTCTGAAGAAAGATCTGGTTCCTGCATTTTTGATACCACAATGTGTTCTATAATTTCCAGAGGGGGGGGGGGTACAGAGGCACCATTTTCATTATTCAGAATATCCAGTGAATAATACTAACTAGGTTAGGTAATATCATTTACATGATGTCCAGTATGTAGAAAATATTAAAATCCATGAAATGCCTATGAATAAAATATGCATGAAAATAATTGACCATGTAAACAAATGACTAATGAGCGGAAATGTAGGCGCAAGCAAGCTTGTATAAACCTTGGGGTGTCACGGTATCAAAATCTGTTGCATTTTTTTTTTTTTGTTGGTTACTGATATTTACCTTCCAGTACTTAAATTAGTACTTAAAATTAGGAACATCATACAAAAGGCGCTTAACTCTACAGAGTATGATATACACGAGACTTTATTGGCCACTAATATTTAAGCTAAAGCTTAGCCAATTGTGGCTTGTTGGCAAGACAATTAGCTAAGAAAGTATTTTAGAGGGGCATTTACTGCCCCTCTTAGTGTTTCAGAGTTTTTCAAAGGTATATCAACCCTACACTTCATCTCCAGATCATAGGTTGTCCAATGTCTATGACCAGCAATGTCGGATTGGCTGAAACATATAGTTGAGACTTGATTGGTCAATTTCAGTGCCCAAAGTAGTGCATTGCATAACAGTTTAGCTGGTGTAGATGTAGCTTTAAAGTAATACTCTTTTGTATAGTCGGCATACTGGAGCTGTGAATTTAGCATGTCAGCACAACAGTCTGAAGCACTGTCTCACAGAATAAAAACAGTGGTTCACACACATCCTTTATTACTTCACAGGGAATGCATACAGCTTCCAGTCACAGTGGAATAATGCAAATAAAAACTGGTGTTGTACCGCTCTGTAACATTTGGCCCTGACAGTAGAAGGCTTCTCGCCTCTTCACAATGTACAAGTACAGATACCTTGTGGAGCAGTCTTAGCACTGCATTTTAAGCAAGTACATTACAAGAGATGACCTGGTATTCTCTCTCTGAAATATAGTTCAACACATTTGGGGGAGTCAGTTAGAATTTCTCCTTTCATTCACTGCAGACACTCAGTGCCAGAAACACCATACAAGCCACAAATGGCAGACATGAAACCAAGGGGAGAGACTGTTGCCAAGGAGCACCTTTCCACCGTAATGCTTGGCATTACATCCTTACATGTTGTTTCCGAAACAAACATTTACTGTTCTCGCTCAGTTACTGCTGCAGTGCCAAAAAAGACTGGAAATCATTGAGCAGAAACACTCTCCCAAATGTATTGCAACAGGCCTAAAGGAAGTGCATTTATTCTTCAGTTACTTCACCGATGGAATTCATGCAGGAAAACACCGGCGATTCAGGAGATTCATGGGCACACACTGACGCATGTTATCCTCCTTGACTCAACACCCAATGTGCACCCTAGCTCGTCGCCACAAATTCTACCACCACACAAGGGGTAAGACGTGTAATATTTCTCCTTCGATCCAATAGCCTATGGCCACCTGTCTCTTACACTCTGCAGGCAAAACAGAGAGATTCATCGTCAACCGGACGAGAGTCCCCGTTGCTTTTTGTATTTTGCTGCAATTGGACTTTTTGTAGAAATATAGTTCACATGAAACACAAAAATGATGGCAATTTCGGATGTTGACTCCTTGCAAATTAAAAAGCCATTGTATTGATCTATTATCTCAGCAGGCCACCAAGCTAAGTAGTTTACAGATTAGGCCATGTGAGTGTTAACTAGGGGTGGGTAATACTGCCTTACTTTCATTTAATATTATATTTTACACATTCTGGATGATGCATGTAGAGATAGAGTACTTGTAATGATATATATTGTCAATTTGAAGAAAGCAAACTATGAGGCCGGCTTTATTTTTATTTCATATTTATCAGACTATCTACTTACCTAGCCGGGTAGCGATTTAGTCGTTAATATTATGTAGCTAGCTGGATATTAATAATAAAAAAAACAATCAATTCAGAAAAATAAAAATAAATTCAAAAAAATATTGTAAAGATTAAAACTGACATAGCTAGCCAGCCAACTTAACTAAACTTACTTTCTCTCAAACTCAGCCAGTGCTTACTGAACACTGAGATTCAGTGAACGCAGCCAGCCCCCGGGGGACAGACAGCCAACATAAATAAATAGAAAATGTGATGTCATCACAAAGTGCCAAAATTCAAATCAGGATGCAACATGATACAGGCATTCACAGTCAGACCAGTTTAGCACCCACCCCTAATGTTAACCAACACAGGCTTGGTTAAATAAAATACATTTAAATATAAGTGGTCACAAATAGGGCACCAATTCTGAATTCGTTCTTTCCCAGAGATACAAGTCCCCTGAAGGAAAATGAGAATACAAGACACAATAGCAGGGCATAAACATCTTAAAAACAGTTGGCAAATATTTCACATTATTTTATTTTTTTTAATTGATTTGAACCAGAGTCTACAGCCACTGCTCATGTGAGGAGGGCACAAGGATGGTGTATCTCCCCTTTCCTTACTGGTTAGTTTATACAACACAAACAACAGCCAGCTAACAAACCACTAATGTGTTCGGTTCTGATGCACACCGTGTATGTTAAACTACACTAGATGCTGTAAACCTTTTAAGTAGTTATGGCACAAGGCTATCAGGTGACACGCTTGTCAGCACCTGGTAAGGATTAACAATAACAACCGGTTTTGTCTCCCTAGCAGGTGCCTAGACCGAGAGAAAGGGACAGAGGTTTAGAACAAGGTCAGAGAAAGCCCCTGCAAAATGGGAAACTATTCCAAGTCCTGTTCTCCGGGGAATCTGCAAAGGTTTTTTTTTTTTTTAAATCAATGGTGTAGAAATATAAATACGGGAGGCCGTGTGTCTTTCTAGACAGTCTTTCCTCGTGATCACTCCCGAATAGTCAGCATCCTGCATGCTACATTAGTTACAGAAACTCAACCCAGTTTTTAATACTATTTTTATACGATTCCACGTCGTCACATTCTTGTGATTTAATGGCATCTGTTTACTCTTAAATATTGCTGCAACAGAAATAACAGGAAAAACATTACTTTTCACAGTTGAAACATACCTTTTGGAATTGCAAGTACATTGATCACTGTTGAAATCACCCACCATTAGTGAAACTTTAAAGTGTAGCTGCCATCACTATGGAATTATTTCCAGTGCTGTAAGGTATAATATCTGTCCAACCTAACTATTACTTTTTATTTCAATGGAACAGTGCATGTAAAATGTTTGTTGCTCACAGGCATGGATACTTGACAAATGACTGCTTGGTGTTTACTTGGTTTATACAAGCACAAACCAGACTACTCCAGCTAAACCCTCAGGGAAAGAAACCACCAACCAGGGAGGTTCATCACAGAAACTGATCACAATCAATAGTACTCCGTTGTACAGATGAACCGGATTACATGCTCACGGTATTTAACGTATAACGTACCTACCGCCTGCTGTCATTACGGAGGTCATGATGCTGCTAGTCAATGGCATTGAACTAGTAACTGTTCTTTCGCCAGTTATTATTTTGTAATTAAATAGGGCGAGAACCGGTTCATTATATCAGTAATATAAGCTGAGAACGAATACTAAAGGTGTTCGGCTCCAGCACTTAAGAAAAACTTGCGTATTCATATAAACTATCCTAATCTTTTCGCATGACAAAGGCCGGCGTGAAACAATACTGAACCAAGCCAATTCAGTAACTCATGAAAAAGGGCTATCTGCAAACACTAGTTGAGTGAAGTAAGGAAAGTTTCCTTTACTATAAAACTTCAGAGAAGCTGACAGAACTGTGAAATCCAGCCAGACAGTTTCCATCTCTTAGTCCTTTTCAGAATGACAAAGATAATGACATTAAAGAAACAGGTTTATCTCTAAACTGCACATGGCTTCAGAGACATTTTTAAAGTAATGAGTTTCCAGTGATAATACCAGCAAGGCGGTTGTCATAAATGGTCTCTAATCCCAGTTTAGACAAACAATGTTATCCACCCGGAAGCCCTTGAATAGCTTGACCAGCTCCATGGCAAATGCCACTACACCTAAAACCAACAGCAGAATGTCTGATGCGTGTGCTGTACCTGTACTTATTCTATAAACAGACATCTTGATAAAGAACGCCGTTAGTTACTCTGACTTGGATATTCTGTATTTCCAACCCTAAAAGCAAAACACTCGCATCACGTGGTTGTTCTTACACCATCAGTCACTCCATTTGATTGGGGTCAAAATTGTAACCTTTTTTGCATCAGATCACCATAACTTCATATTAACGTCGCTGCTTTAAAACATCCTAACAAACTCGTATCTATGCGTTAGACACAGAAGTGCAGGAATCGACTTATTCTCACAAATCGTATTGACAACTGGCCTTTTCCACTCTTCCAAAGACATTAAAATATTTATAGTAAATAAAAATGATTCCAGTGCGTCATAGCAGCCTGCAATATTAAGCAGTTAACTAATCTGTCAGCATATCATACACTTAACTAGTTAGCTACTTAGCGGGAACCATGAATTTAGAAAACGCATCCATCTCGTCACATGTGAATAATATCGTATTAGCTAAATAGTTAGCCTACCTCACGAACAAACATCTTCCACACCAAACAATTAACTTGATAATTCACCAAACAGTAAAAGCATGACAACAGAGCCCCTGCAACACACAGAACTTCGCTATAGACCCAGATTATTGCAATTTCCAGTTAGATGGCTAATATGAAAAATTCTGCTAAAATTCGCAGGCTACAGCAGTGATAAATCGATAACTAAGAACACCTAGCTAGCAAATGTCGTTACTCACATTTTTTAAGCCATTTCATCCAGTATCGTACAATCAGGCTGTGGTATTTCTTGTTTTCGATACACCAGGTGGACAATCCTTGAATCGACTCCATGGTGTTAGATACTCCTTGAAATCGGCGATCCAAAGATGATTCCAAAGCGGCAGACGAACCGCGACCACCGTGGCCGCTTGCCGCACCAGCTCCGGCCGCCATTTTTCTGGCCCTTGCTCTTCTGCTATGTCGCGGACTCGCAGACACAATGTAGCCCACTATGGTCCACTAAGGGCGCGCGAGTGTCGGAGGGAAACCCTCCCCCGAGATAAACGATTTTGTATTTCAAGCAGTCTAGCTAGTTGATATTCAGTGATTATTTCTAGAGCGATCTTAGCTAGCCAATTAGGTAAACCAACGTTGAGATGTAAGGGAAATACGTATTACCCAGTATATGCCTTACTTCGTTGACCTACAAAACACGATAATGTTAATATTTACAGAACTAATGTAATATTTAAGCACTATCAAAACAACCACAAAATTATATAGTTTGCAACTTTGAATGCAATCCCCTACCTCTACGAACATCGGCGTCAGCTCGCTCGAGCTAAACAAGCCGTCCGCCAGACCGAAATGGCTAGCTGGCTGAAGTTTAATAGATAACTTTATATTTATAAACTTCTGATAGAGAATTATTTATGCTGTTATGGTCTTGGTTTATTAAATCCACATTTACGACAGATACTGAAACTAAGTTGCTTGCTAACCCTGTGACAGCAACTTAGCTTCCCCTCGTCCCTGTCTAATCTATCTTTTAAATGTTTTTTTCTGTGTTATTTATTTCCTATATTTAAATTCCCCACATAGCTAAAAGTAACATAATTATGGTTTAAAGGCCATGCTACTGAATTTCGCGTGCAGGACGACAGGCTTCGCCATCTTTGACATTTTACCCCCCTCATCTCAACATTGCCTGCATGTATAAATGCGCATGCGGACTTTTGCAAGTAGATCTAAATAAAATTCAGGCCATTACCTACTGTAGTATTACAGTTTATTTTATTGCAGTCAACACTTCACTGTAACGAGTTGGGTTTGTAAAATCATTACATTTACGAGAGAAAAATGCCATCATTTTGTAGAGACTTTAGAAAAGTGCGTGCTTAGCAACGTATTTGGCGAAAGGGCTTCAACAGATACACGGGTACGAGGTCTAATTTTAGGAATTGAGAATTGGGTCCTGAATCTTGCACGGCGTATGATTGCTGTGTTTTCAGAATTATATCAATGTTAAAATTTATAACTTAAACATAAACCTATGAAACGTCGAAATTGCACGTTTCCAAAATAAAGTTACCCAAAAAACATTTCTATATGCATACACTAGGTAAAGCAATTAAGTGCTCAAATATTTGCTCATGTTGCAGTTTTTCACACACACACTGGCCCAACAAAACGTGAATAAACTTGGAGATTAAGGTGGAATATTTTATTAAGCGTATGTCTCCGTGAATTGAAAAACAGTTGTCTCATGAGTACTTAAGAGTGAGAATAGCTTGTTCTCGTTTCATATAGAGCATTGGAAGTTTTACTTGGCGCTTCCTAAACATTTTATTGCCAACTCGAACCCTATTAATCCAAGATGACCAAATCTAATCACTCTTACATAGATCATTCACCAACTTGAATGTGTTCTTGCATTTACTCATTAAAATAAGGGGAGAGTTCAGTCTCAATCGATGGCACAGTAGCATACCAACAACAAAATCAAATATTTTCTTGAAAACACTTTCCTTTATTGTACTGCATGTACGTTGATAATATGTACAGTTCACCGGTTACCATTGGTGAGAGTGCATGTGCTATGGAAAAGGAGGGACACGGTACTAACGTCTCCTGACAATACAAAAGTATGGACATTTATCCCCCTTTCAACACATTTAAACTGAATATGTTTTGCAAAACAGACTAGCAGAAACTACTCAATTCGGAAACGGCACAATTTCTCATTTGACCGATGTTAAAAGGAAAAATAAAATAGAAGTCAGTGAAAAAACTCCAGTATGGACATCAACACAAATAGGTACATCTTGATGAGTGCATGCGTCTTCACACTAACGGTTTGATATTTTCCAGCAATAGTAACGTCGGAGGAATTAAAAGGGGGTCCAAATCCGGTGTAGTACAGTGAAGCCAAGAGCAAAATTTGAAACTTTACTTGAACATTGGGGCTTCTTCAGCCTGTATCGCAGCATTATATGGAATTGGTGCCACAGTGTGACTTAACCTGGGAATTGCAGCTTGGAGCAAAAACAAGAGAGATACAGGAGTCAAGAGCAGCAAAGTAAAAAATGCGCAGACAGGCAGGCAGGCAGGCACATACAGTATGCACACCAAATAGCTGACAAAATGACCCACCAACACTACCAGAAGAATGCACAAACCAAACTGTCATTTAAGGCCATTCAGACATATACACATTCCCGCACTCACGTTTCACCAGCATACACACAAGCATGACTTGCTACTGTCCCTTAGAGGCCCCTGAAAACTCTGGATACAGGTGCACTGCAGCAATAGGAATTCCTACCCTTAATCCTGGCATACACCACCCAGGCTCCTCATACTCACTCACTCTCTCTGCAACCCTCACCCACAGACACACGCATTGCCGTCAGTCACTAAACCGGAGATGTGCAGACTGCCACCATCTTAGCCTGCCTACCACGCCACATTACGCCTCTCAGTCATCAGTGGACTCCAGAACACTCTGGCTCAAGGCTTGGTCCCAGTAATGCTCGGTGCCGTGTTTTTTGAAGTGCTCCCTGGCCATGTTCTCGGTAGGGCACTGCTTGAATTTCACCTCCCCAAAACTGCGCTCCTTTGCCGTGCCCTGGAGCACAAAAGGAGTTTAGGAAGATGGTTAGAAAAAGGAGTGGGGGGGGGGAACACTGAAGGCAAACGCTGCCATGGCGGACACTGACCTCCCAGACCAGACTGCACTTGTTCTTCTTCTTCAGTCCCTCGTCGTCCGATCCCTCTGGGTCTATTGAAAAGAGGAATAAGGATATTGCATTGGGAACTCAGAAGACCACAAAAACTGACTGATATTCTTTGCTGAAAGAATACCCTCACCATCTCTTTTGGAGTTTGTCTGTTCCTCCCACTTAATTCTGCTGAGCATCAACTTCTTAAACTTCTTCTGGGCTTTGGGGCCTGATGGGGATGGATAATATTAGAGTTAAAAATGTTAAAATTGTGCATTAGACACCAAGGAATACATTTACAATTATATTTACAAAAATATTTAGCAGGCAGAGCTGAGGGGGCTATCCATTTTCTCTCACCTCCCTCTACAACCACAATGTTAACATCTCGGTGTAGAACGACTGTGCCCGTCAGGTACAGCTGACTAGCATTTGCCTCCACTTTGAACTTCTTGGCTGGGTTAGTTAGATTTCTTATCCTGAAAAAGAATAGCAAGAGGTGAGAAAGGGGGGGGGGAAGGAAAAAAAAAAAAAAAAAAATATTTTGTGCCAAGCTATACATTCACATTTATATCTCCACAACCAACCATCTGCCAAGATGTGGAAATTGCCCCGCCCCCTTGGGATGTGTAAAGATCCATCCCGTCTCACCTGTACACAGCAATGTGAACCCCGTGACTCAGGTCCTCCTTCAGCTTCTTCACCTTCTTCTCTTTTCTCTGCTCTGCTGTAAGCTTCCGAGCTGCATTAGCCTCTTCGTGGGCCCTGAGAGGCGAGGAGGAGGAGGAGGATCGTAAGGACTCGCAGCAACATCGCCGCCGCCGCTAACCATCGACCACGCAAAGCAGAGCAGGACAACATAGACTGGCGGCAGACAAGCACAATTTCTTACTTCTGTCTCTTGGCCATCTGTGCTCTAACATGGGCCTCCACTTTCGTGGGGTCCTGGACTGCCTCTGTGCCCAATACCCGCATCAGATTGGAGATCCGCACTAAGGGAGAAGTGGGACAAGTGTTACAAGCAGACCTAGCCTCTTCTCTCTAACCCTAACCATACCAATCCAAGAAAAAACATTGATAACAATCACAAATAGAAGGTTTCCAAGCCAGTGTACAAACAGATAAAGATTGTTCAAAGAAACCACTTATTAGGCCCGTTCTAAAGAATGTCAAAATGCCCCAGCACATGGAAAAAAGAAGTTAGAACAGGTTGTTCCAACAGGTTACTATAATAAAAATAAAAAAAACATGCCAGAAGGATAAACGGTGTATAGTAACATTAGTAAATATTACACGTTAAACATTAAAGGGCCAGCCCTTTACCTTTGGGTTCGGGGGGTGGCATGAGTCCAAGCCTGACTTTCTCCTGCATCTCCTTCTGCGCTTCCCTTCTAGTTTGACGCCTAAGTTTCTTCTGTTCTTTCTTGGTCAGGTAAACCCCCAAAGTGACTGGTTTGTCTGTGTCCACTGAGAAGGACACGGAGGAAAGGCCATATCAAGAGAAGCATTATAAAAATAAAAAACTACATTTCCTCTGCATTTCTTTCCCACAGTTTTGGTCACAAATTTAGTCCAGATATGACTTGTAGAACCTCAGAGGGAGAGAGCGCACGCACGCGCACACACACACGCACTCACACTCTTTTGGAGTGATACCTGGGGGGTTAATTTGGGCTGGGTGTTCCACAAGGTTTGTAACCCCGAATAATTCCATATCGTCAAACGCTGAAATGGATGGGCTGCATGAGAGAGAGAGAGAGAGAGAACCATTAGACCTAATTAACCCTTTACCTAATCTTCCATTTTAAACAGGATTACACTAGTCATAATGAGGGCCACTGGGCTTTGTCCGTTGCTTTTACACACCAACGCATTTATGAGTCTGCTTGCTGCATTGAAGCTATTAAGTTGCCCGTTTAAGAAATATATGACCTTCAAAAGGTTCTCACTAATTAAAGTTCACACACTCCTTTTTGCCCAATTGCTCCGATATTACACTGAAGAGAAAAAGAGGAAGCCTTAAGTTATTAGCTTACTGTTCGATGTTGGAAGGTAAGATGTAGGAGTCCCACCACTCAATGTTGGGTACCTCGTCTTCACCCAACTCCTTCTTAGGGGCGATCAGGGCTAATTTGGTGGAGGCGTGGATGCCCGTCTTCTTGGCAGCCTGGGCGATTTCCATCTGCAGTTTCTCTAGTTGCGCCTGACACACAAAGTGAGGAGACACAAATGGCGGCATGTGAGTAGACTGCATCATCGAATGTGGTTCTCAGAATTTAACCAATACTCCCAGCGCAGTGCATGTACACAGCTAAACAAAACCATATCAACGTTCAAATAGGCTAGCGTAGCCAGGATGAATGTGAAATTTCATACATGTTAATCATCACAATTATAGAATGTATAAAGGAATGATGACGCTGCGCTTCCAGAATTGCGAGACCTTGGTTCGGATGCGCTGGGCAATCTTTTCAAAGCGGCCCTTCTCGTGGAACTTGAAGCCCTTGCGCGCACGCTGGGCGGGTGCCAAGGAGACGCGTTGGTCAAAGTAGGAGGTGGACTCCAGGTCGTCCCCTGGGCGCTCCTTGAGCTGCTGTCGAAACTGCTCCCTCTTCACGGCTCTGATGTTGGCTGACGGTTCAGAAACAAGCGTTAGGCGAGGCCATAACTGGTAGAACGCAGAGAAGGGACGGAAGATTAAAAAAGGAAGTTTAAAGAGGTGGCGCTCACCTTTCAGAGTCGGCATACGGTGGGTGAGCTCCACCTCATTCCCACTGGCATCCACGGTGCGGCCAAGCTCGTCCAGAATCAGGGGGGTCGGCTTCGTTACCTCCCGGGACTCCACCTTCCTGAGAAACATACATGCGCCAGTCACTCTCAAGGAACAAAACTGTGGACCAATGCAGTCATGAAATAGAACGGAATGCGTCTGTGCATGGGTGTCTGATACATAAATGTTCCAGTGAAGGTTAGCATTAGAACATAAGAGAAATCCTGGCGACACAGGCGGGAAACGGAACTCACGGCGGGGCAATGCCCATGGCATGCAGGTTGGCAAGGGCGACCAAGTTGTGGGAGCCTGCGCCGAGCGCCCCCAGGATGCCGGGTTTGAGGGCCAGCTGCGACTGGATACGGGCCTGCAGCTCCGCAGCCTTGCGGGCCTTCTCGATGGCGTCGTTCATGAAGGTGGCGGCCTGGGAAGGGGCGATGGACTGGGAGTTGGCCAGGGAAGGCTGGGACCCTGACAGGAGACGGGAGACCGGGGACTCCGTCTGAGTGGTGGTCAGGGACGGCAACCGCTGCTAGATAGAGGGAAGGAAGGAAAAGAGGGATAGAGGGGTATTTAGCATTGCAAACATGCAGAGAAAGAGCAAAAGTTTTTAAACTGGCTAAGGGTTTTTTGCCGTTTATTATTACCCTTTGGAAAACGCACCGCACCCTGGCAAATTCAATTAGTAAAAAAAGCACTTAACGCTAATTTTAATAAATAAAATCACATAAAACTGATTATATTTGATTAGTGAGGCACTACCAACTTCAGGATAATCAGACAACCTGGGGAAATAAATGAATCACTACAATGCTGTAACACTGGAGGAATAAGACCCGGGGAACACTGAATGAGATGATGGACAAAAGCAGGGGTTCACAAGAAGGCAGACTCATCTCACCGGAGGAACAGGAACCGGAACAGGAGCCACAAAGCTAAGCTGCTTCTTCCTCTCCTCGATCTGCCTGGTGGCGGCCTCCATCATCTGCTTTATCTGAGGGGGAAACAGACCCGTGCTGAGGCGCATTTTCCAGCGTGCTTGCAGTCACTCGACCCCCTGGCTCCCATGGCCTGTCGGGAGGTCGTGACGCAGGCGCGGTGCTCAGAAGTGTTACCTGCATCTTGGTGAGCATGCCGGGACTCTCGGACGGGGGTCCTGGCAGCACCTCTGGCTCCTCCACTTCCTCAAAGCGGGGAACTCGCTTCCTCTTCACCCCTGCCTCTGTGCTAGCAGGCGGGTCCCGCACAGCCTCCGAGTCCTCCCCAAACACGTCCTGACAAGAGAGACGGCTGCTTGAGGAGATCACTGGCTCTCAATGCGGAAAAGTACTGCTGAACTCAGATTTAGGACAAATCTGAAGTCTGACAAACTCGACCTGTCCAGATCCACAAAAGTCATTCATACAATTTATACATGAATCACTTACATTAGCGAGGATTTAAGGTGGAATGGACGAGGATTTGTAATTTAAACACATTGTAAGTATCATCAGGTCATAAAACAAACCCCAATATGCTACGTAATATTGACATTAACCCGTCTACACAAAAATAGCTTCCGTTTGAGCTATCCAACACTTAGCATTGTGAATGGTTAAGGAAACACATCAAAAAGTAGCAAAGCAAACCGTTTTGTAAATGGGTGGCGAGCCACAGTATATAGATAGCAGCTAGGCTTAATTGAGTAGTTTGATCTCATGTGAAGACTCTGAAGACCAGGGAATAAAAATAGGTAACTTGGCCTCCTTTATAGTTTACATGCAGTGTCTTGGCAGTTGTCCTATGCTAGATTGTTCCATCTTACAGGGGTTGACAATTTCTTCCAATAGGCAAGATCTTCACATGGGGGGAAAAAAAATTACCGCCCCAGATTTAACGCTCTTGGACAAAACTAATTTTAGAAACTGAAGCAGACGCCATGGATGTTAACAATATCCTTATTTAAAGAATAATTCCCTTATTAATTCTTCAAGTCATGTGCAGTTCATACCCAAATACCTATACGTTTACACCTATGGACCTTTAGATTTCTTCTAAAAGCAAAAGTAGAGAACAGTCCTGCTTTTCAGTTTTATCATAGCGCATGCCTATTACACAAAAACCGAAAGACAAAGCCAGGCAAGGTAGAAATTAGCCACCTACCCAACCAGATTCCCAAAAACTAATTAGGACTTTAAACACTAATCACCTAATCGTTTTGACCAGAGTTTTTTTTTCCATCTTAGTCACACAGAGTGAAGAAGGTAAAGCAGAGATTTCCACAAGATAAGTGACCGTTACGGTCAAAGTGGCCATGGTAAAAAGGAATCTGCTTTCTCTGCAAGCACACTGTTCAACATTGAATCCACAAAACAGTCATAAAGACTTGGCACACTAGCTAAAACTAAGGAAAACAGAAACACTGTTGTTAACAGAATGAAATGCTTCCTTGGAAACACTTCTGTTAATGTCAGAGCTAGTGACATGTTTTTTACATAGATATTTTAAATATCCAATATTACCCAGCGCCCTGCAGTTTTCCAACTAGCTTATAAACTTAAAGGTTATATTTTCCTGTCTAGCTTTCCTTGTCGACCACACTGAAAATGCAAAAATGATGGTATTCTTGCTCTCCCTAATATGCTAACTGACAGATGACCCCCCCCCTCCCCCGATACATAGTGATATCACTCAAACCATTCATTCTGCAAGTGGTCGGACTTAATATGTTAAAATGCAAGAATGTTTTCTTTACTGTGGATGTTTATCAAAAACACTTCACAAACATGTCTTCTTGCTCCTACCTTCAATTCTCTCTTGCGGTGTCTTTCTCCGCCACTTTTGTTACCACGGGAACTACGACTCTCCTCCAAAGCCTCAAAAAGCCTCTCCACAAAGCCACTGGCCGACTCATCTAGAAAGGGCCGGAGCTGATCTGTAGGAAGGACAGGGGGGTTATAGCGTACAACACATGGCAGGTGGGAATGAAAACGTATAGGGTCGTTGGACTGGTTCACGGCATATCCTGGCCTCGCATCAGAACACCTACCCGTAGTCTTCCTCTTGTCTAGGCCTTTGCCCACACAGTGCAGAGCTGCTGTGACAACAGTGGGTTCGGAGAAGCCCAGAACCTTCTTCACTGTACGCTCCACCCAGGGCCGGAGCTCCTCCACCTCCCGCCTCGGCAGGGACATGCTGAGAATTCTACCAACACAAGGTGACACACACCAGTTTCAGCGCATGGCAATACACCAACAGGAACACAACAAGAAACACACAGCCAGAACTACAAACTACAGAGCGACCTGAAATACAGGCGTATACAGGACAGACACTGGCTAGAAGATCCAAAACCACTTGATCCATTGACGAAATCAGTTTACCTAAATCCAGTATACGGGCAGGTATTAACAACTAATCAAACGAAGCAGAATACATATTTCAGATGTGCCCAGGGTAAATGAACGCCTCTTCGCTACGTCGTGTGTGAAATATAAGAAGAGGGCCAAATAAGTTTACCAATACAAACGTGACTGTTATGGGGTGTGTTACATTTCTAAAAGGCAGCCTTAGTTTATTGGGTTTTTGCGAGCCACTTAACAAGCGACAAAAACAAGAACACCAAATTTGCTAACATTGCTAAGGTTAGCCACTTCAGTAAACAATAATTAATGTAGCGAACCATGCGACAGGCCTGACATGCAGAAGAACATCACAAAAAATTAATATAAAATGAACTAAAAACTTAAAGAAGATGTTATATAGCAGTTTATTCTACGCAAACTGTAGTTGGCGCTTCCAATCTCTCTTTCGCCCTCTTTCTTCATCCACATTTTCCCTCGGGTTTTAACATTCTACATTTCGTATTTATACTTACCAACCGTTAAATCTGAGTTGACGAGGGACAAAGAACAGCGGACGTTTATACTTATAAGTCTAAACCTTAAAACCAACACGCGTAGACTATCTGACGAGTTTATATAAAACAAGAACTTTTTAGCCGCGTTGCGTACAGACAACGTTCGGCTGTAACACCAGGCCGGAATCGGAAATAGTCTTTCAAAGACATGACGCGTGTAGTGTATGCCAATCACCTTGATCATGTGACAAGGACCAGAGAAATGTTACGAGCAAAGACGTGCATTAGTTTATTCTAATGACGGTCAACATGACGTCTACTTCACTTTGTGGTGGGCAAGCAGGCCGAGTCTGTAACATTTATGTAAAAAAATATCACATTGAATATATGTAATATATAATATTTTTCCGATTAATATTGTCGCTAGTCTAGTACTTATCTACTATTTTGAAATAGCCTACCGAACACCAACAACGGTAAAATTGTTTTGGAAATACAATTTAAAATACTTAAGATTGTGTTGCACAAAATTCAACACGTTTTTATCACGGAACAGCTTGTTTTAAGTGAGCAAGTATTCGCAATATTAGAAAAGGGTTGTAAACATAGGAAAGAATCGAGCGAATACAAGGGTTCTAATGAGTCTATGGAATTTTTTTCTGAAGAGGTTCAATATCTCAGTGTAGGGTAATGCATCTGCTGGAGAGATTGTGACAATATAGGATAATTGAAATTAAATATAGATTAAGTATGTAACGTTTAAACTATACTTATGTGCTAACTGTTTTGCTATCAGAATATGCATAATTTTGTTGTTTATTTGTTTATTTTTGTATTTTACTTTAAATGTGTAATCTCCAGATATTTTTTGTGTTTTCTCCCAAATTTGGTATCGCCATTTGAGTTAAACCACCTTGGTTCATCGCCACAAAGTAACAAGAAGTTTAAAATAATCCTAGTAGCCTTAGTAGTATCTTAGTTAACCTAACAGCTATAGAGCCGCTCGAGGGGTTCAGTCCCAATTCGAGGAGAAGCAAGACACGGGGTGCTGTTTAGCGATGAGCCGAGAGAAGCCCTGCCGATTTCACCCAACCTAGCCCGGGCGTCAATCTCTCAATTGTGCGCCGCGGTGTTCTTTCCCGGCTTCGATAGAATCGTCAGACTTAGGATCACCTTTACCTACTTAGTCATTCGGGAGGCCATGTTGTTTAGTTTTCCCAGTTTTATTCTTCACAACAATCAGGCCCTTGCCGTGTTTTTTCCCCGTTATCTCCGGGAGCAAATTCCAAAGAAAATACCATAGTGAAGTATTGAACCTTATTGCACTAGCTGTAGTTCAATGGTTTGACCAGCAGTCGGAGATCAAACACCATAATCATAGTTAAAAATAATGTTTGAAAACTGGTGAATTACATAATTTTTGCAATCTTTTTCAACGCGAAAATATAAACATGTCTAAAGATAGAGTAGGGAAAACAAGAGATTAACAGATAATCTCGAAATGCAGGCCCAGTTTACCCCCCCCATTTGCTTTGTGGGTCATCTGAGTGCAGTGGTTGTAGTGAGCAGCAGGATGCCCGAAGCTACCCAGTCTGCCTCCACGCTCTCTCGGTTGGATTACACGCTGTGCCCCTCCCAGCTGTGACGCTTTTTGTATAACACTGCTCCCCACTACCGCTTAATAGTAGTGTATAACGCACATGCTACCGTATTGGGTATTGGAGTAATTTCCAACAACCTATTTACTAGTCTGAACCACATTAACGAGGTTGCCGCTGAATTTCACCACTGCACGCGGCACTGGTGTTTGATGTACTGTAGTGTTGTTGTTTCCCCTTTTCACACAGTCTACTTGCCGTACTGGGATGGGTCCCATTCACTCCCCGGTTTCACTTCTTTCCCCGTTTTCTCATTTTTAATCAATAATTAAAGACTGTGTGTGTAGGGGGGTGGGGCAGTCAGGCTTTTCCCTCTGAGCTGAGGAGCGTATAAAGAGTTGAAATGTATGTTTTTGTATTTTTTTGTCTGTCACCTTCTTGCTCTCATCCGGGCAACAACCCAGACATGAGTAATTTTAGAGTGTATGCAGTGGAGTTGAGGCCAGCTTGCGTGATCGCTAATGGACCACAGTGAATGAACACAGCAGGGGAGAGAGTAAGGGTGGGGGGTGGGGGCAAAATAGTGAGTAAGCAGAGGCTTCTCCTCCCCCACCCTTTTTTCTGCTTTCCCTCTTTCTGTCTCTCAGTCTCGAGCTAAAACGCAGACACCAGCACACACATACTGCCCATACATAACGCCCATTTGCATTACATTAAAAAAACCCAAATCTAATTTAAATTAAATTAAATTAAATTTAAATTAAATGCTGCACACAAACTTATCATTGAAACTCACACTTGTAATGAGATATGGATAGATAGGTGATATCACAGGAGACAAATGAAAATCATTATTAAATTCGGCTGAAAATTCAGTTCGGTTCCCGTTCTTTTGCCGGGGGGGGGGGGCGGGGGGGGGGGGGGGGGGGGGGGGGGGGGGGGGGGGGGGGGGG